>APFE031751320.1:25339-80810 GCA_000404065.3 Pinus taeda
AAGTGTTGTTGGTATTCTGGTGTACATTCATAGTGTTGGGTGATTTTTCTTTGCTTGAGGTGAAAGAAGGGCTTCTTAGCTGGAGGATGATGCTAGGTTAGAGCTTCTCATGGTTGTAATCCTCTTGCTACTTTTTATCTGAATAAAGCTATTCTTGTTTCCTTCCATATCTTGGTGTAATTGTTTATATATGCTTGTATATGGTTAATGTACATCTGATCCTGCATTATTTAAGAATTTAGATCCTTGTTTCTTGCATAGTAGTATGTTGTTGTGATTCTACAGGTCATTTTGAAGCTGAGCAGACAAAGAGCGAGCAGCAAAACTCTATCAAGAACGAGAGGGAATCGAGTGCAAGACCAAGGTTGGCCCTCTTGGTTCTCCTCTCATCTATTTTCATAAAAGGAATCAATAGTAGACTTTGATTGTTTGTTTCTAAGATAGCCACCCATCTTAGTGGGAATAGTAGCATCCGTGTGGACACTATTCCCATCTAACATTGATACAGGAGATAATCATGAAGGGTTCACTCATACAGGATTAATTTTCAATGTACTAATAACATAGCAGAGTATGAAGACCTTATTTTAGGATTGCAGTTGTTAAAAAATTTAGGTGCTAAAAGACTCTCCATTCAAGGGGATGTTGAATTAATTAACAAACAAACTAAAGATAATATTCAGCCAAACATCCTAGGATGAGAGAACACATAAATGTTGTGCTTGACTTCCTAGAAAGTTTTCTTGAATATGACCTTTTTGCAGTTCCTAGAAAACAAAACATCATTCCAAACAATGTGGCTTTTTTAGCTAGCTCTTGTAAAATGCCTCATCCTAATCAAGAATATGTACTGGAGGTAAAACACCGACCAACTGTACCTAATAACATGAGGTATTGGCAGGTATTTGGAAATGATAAACAGATTGAAAGTTTTCTGCAATCAAAAGATGAATTTCAAGATGAAAGCATTGATATGGATTGTGAAGTAGATATTCAAATTGTTGAACATTCTAATCGAGAAAGGCAATTGGATAATTTATATGTAAATACACCCATAGATAAAATTGTAAATAAAATAGAATTGCTTGAAATAGACCTCGAAAAAGAAGAATTTGAAACACTCCATCTTAAAGATAATGTTTTTCCAAGAGGTCTAATTCCATCAAAAGAATTATTTGATTTCAATGATGTGGCTAAAAAGTCTAATATTGAGCCCTTTGGAACAAAAATTGAAGATTGTAATTTAGGTACTAAAACAGACCCCAAAATCATAAAACTATCTAAATCAATCCCAACAACTGAAAAAAATAAAATATATTGCTTTATTCAAGGAATTTAGTGATGTTTTTTCCTGGAGCTATGAAGATCTTAAAACATATGATACAAAAATCATATAACACAAAATTCCAATTAAGGAAGATCAGAAACCCTTTAAACAAAAACTTCGTAGAATAAATCTAGTTCAGATGCCTTTAATTGAGAAGGAAATCAAACAGATGTATGATTCTAAAATCATAGTTCCCCTTAGGTACTCTAAATGGGTTTCCAATATCGTGCCAACTAGGAAGAAGACACGTGAAATTAGATTGTGTATAGATTTTAGAAACCTAAACAAAGTTTCCCTAAAGGACAACTATCCCTTACTTAACACGGATCATATTCTACAAAACGTAGTTCGATCTTCTAGGATTTCCTTATTAGATGGATTCTCAGGTTATAATAAGGTCTTAGTTCATCTAGAGGATTAGGACAACACAACCTTTACCACTCCATGGGGTACCTTCATGTATGTGAAGATGCCTTTTGGATTAATGAATGTTAGGGCCACCTTTCAAAGAGCAATGGATATTGGTTTTGCTGATGAAATTCGTAGATTTATTGTGATCTATCTAGATGACATAAATGTGTATTCTAAATATGATGAATAACATTTGATGTATGCTAGAAGAGTTTTATAAAACTGTAGAAGGTTTGGGATTTCACTAAATCCTAAGAAAACAGTGTTTGGCCTTGAAGAGGGAACACTTCTTGGTCATGTCATATCTAAGGAATGTATCAAAATTGATCCTAAAAGGATTGATGTTATTATGAAAACAAATCACCCAAGAAATATTAAAGAACTTCAGTCATTTATTGGGAGAATAAATTTCCTAAGAAGATTTATCCCTAAATGCAGAACTTCTAAGAAACATCACAAACATGTTAAACCAAGATTATGAAATTAGGTGGAGCCTTGAAGCTAGGAAATCATTTGAACAGGTTAAACAAGCATTAACAAAGGCACCAATCCTTATTAGCCTAGATTTTACTAAGGATTTTATAATTTTTTCATTTGCTTTTGAACATACAGTTGTAATTATCTTGTTGTAGAAAAATGATGATGGATATGAATATCCCATTACTTTATTTAGCAAGGCTTGAGGGATTATGTGCTCAAGTATAATATAATGGAGAAGCAAGCTTTCACTTTGATAAAAGCAATTAAAGATTTCAGAGTATATATCTTTCATTCTCATATAATTGCTTATGTACCAAACACTGTATTTAAAGATATCTTCACACAGAATGGACCAGAAGGAAAAAGAGGCAAGTGGATTGCCATCATATTTGAATATGACATGGAAATCAAGCTAACCAAGCTTATCAAAGGAAAAGGATTAGCCAAATTGATGGTTGAATCCAATTTTAATGCTTTAGATATCAAATTTGTAGTTGAATTGGATGATCAAGAGGAACATGCGACTCCACAACTAGATAAGGATTTCATGACCTCACCCTTGTATGCAGGCCTTATTTATGTTTTATTTAATTTAAATTCTCCTCCTGGTTTAACAAAAACAAAGGTTAGATTTCTTAAACTAAAAGCAATTAAATTTTTCATCATTGAAAATTTTTTATGCTAGAAAGATTCTGGTGGTATTCTACTAGTGTTTGTTGAGAGATGATGCAGAAAGAATAATGCAACATTTCCATGAGGGTGACTGTGGTGGCCATTTGTATTGGAAAAACAATTCCAATAAGAACCTTAGAGCTAGTTTTTACTGGATTACACATTTCCCAGATGTTCATAAAAGGGTAACCTCTTGCCACAAGTGTTGAATATTTGAGGGAAAAAAACCATTTTCCTCTACCTTTGAAGCCCATATCTATTGAAAACCCTTTCCAACACTGGGGATTGGATTTCATTGGAGAAATCCATCCTCCATCCTTTGCTCAATATAAATGGATCCTTACTTCTACTAACCATTTCACCAAATGTTTTTATCATTGACTAGCCACATATGTTGTTATCATCAAATTATTAGAAATGAATATCATGTCTAGATTTGGCTACCCAAACAGGCTTATTATAGAAAGTGCTGAAGCCTTTAGGTGTAACAAAATGATAGATTTTTGCGACAAATACCATATCACTTTGGGGCATTCAACTGCTTATTAGCCACACGGTAATGGATTGGATGAATCTTGAAATAAAAGTTTGGTAAATATTATGAAGACGTTGTTAGCAAACAACAAAAAGTCGTGGCCCAACAAGCTCATAAATGAACGTTGGGATGATAGGCTCACCATAAAGAAATAATTTGGAATATCACCATACCAATTGGTTTATGGAATGGACGATTTTCTCCATCCTATTTGGGAGTTCCAGTCATGAAGTTAATTCAAGAATTGCAGGCTGAGCTAAATGACATTCAAAGGAGAATTAATCAGACAATCTAGTTGTAGCAATCCAAGGAAGAGTTTCATAATAAGGCTTAGGTCATCCATGAGAATATCAAGAAAGTTTTTGACATAAGGACAAAAGAAAATGATTTCACCTTGGGTGATAAAGTCTTAAAGTGGGATTCTAGAAGAGAAGACAAAGGGAAGCATGGAAAATTTGACAATTTATGGATGGGACCTTATGTCATTTATGGTTTTAGAGGGAATAATGCATTCTTTATCAAAAATTTAGATGGGAAATAATTACCTAGTGGACTTGTCAATGACAAGATGCTTAAACACTATTTCTCTAAGCAATAGAAGATTTCCTAGAATTTATCATTGTAAATATCATTGTCCTTATTGTTTGAATTGAGTGACCTATTAATAGAATTTGAAGCCCATAGAGAAGGCCCTAAGCTTCTATTGATGAGTTACCATAAGAACTGCAACAAAGAAATTAAAGGTATACATTGTTGAAATAAGACACTCAAGGCTATTGATCATATGTTCTTAGCACCTCACAAGGAGAGTGCCCTCCCCAAATGGAGCCACTGTTAGGGTCCTATAATTTATAGGATCTCAAGGTAATTGAGTATTGTATCTCAAGAATATTATTTTGTAAATACATGTCATTATGCCAATGATTTACAAATAAAATAAAAAGAATTAAAAAATGAAAAGAGGGTATAAATAAGAAAAAGTGAAAATTAAAAAATATTGGAAAAAGAAGAAAAGGTTGAACGCCACCAAAAGAAAGAAAAATAAACAAGAAAAAGGAATAATATTGAAAGTATTGCAAGTCTAAGTGCCACTACTCATAGATAGTTTTTCTTCATTACTGAAAATAAAAAGTTTTCTAGTTTTTTCAAAATGCCACAATGACTATATTTTAGTTTAATCATATAGTGTAATCATGATTAAACTCCTTTAAATTTCTGTAAATTGAGATAGAGAATAAATAGTTACCCAACAACTAATCTGGGTAAATCATTAGTTAGGTAGAAA
This sequence comes from Pinus taeda, assembly GCA_000404065.3. Taxonomy (NCBI): domain Eukaryota; kingdom Viridiplantae; phylum Streptophyta; class Pinopsida; order Pinales; family Pinaceae; genus Pinus; species Pinus taeda. Next base: position 30,050 of record APFE031751320.1, read on the forward strand.
GTGACATTGGTCCAACTATTTAATCTGGATCAATAGGAGAAATAAGGGATAGGTTAGGTAGTTTTTCCATTCCGTATAAAAGAAAATAAAGTGGGTTTGCTAGTCTAAGTGTGCCCTAGAGATAAAAAAAGAAAGATGATAGTTTAGCTAAGGGTAGGTAGATTGAGTTATTTGTAAATGACTGCACATGTAATTTTATCCTAAGTTTGATGATGTGATTTAAAAAGGAAGATATGTGCTCTATGAATAAAATTCTTAATATGCTTATCTTTTCCCTTATCCTAAGATCAGAAAGCAAATATTAAAGCACATGAGAAAAAACTTATTTGTCACCAGAAGTTAAAGTACTCTCCACTCAGCACCCTCGAGATCCGTTCCTACTCTTCATCAAGAGCCATTATCCATTTTCGGCCCCCCCTCTCCATTCTGTCTGTTATTAGCTTGGCGGGGGGGGGGGGAGGGGTCCGTAAAGCAGTTTCTTCGACCATCCCCATCTCTTACGTTTCACCCTCTCGTGATTTCACACACCCCCAACTAAAACCATTAACCCCCCACTACCCTCTCTAGAAAATGTTTTCCCTCATCCGCTTTGCCGCACCACACCACTCTCCACCAACCACATGGCATAACCGTTGGCCTATTAAATGTGTTCTTAGCCAAAATGATCATTCTCCATTTAATTCAATTTCTCTCGAGTAACTTTTTGGGCTAACGGTCCTGCACCAATTTCAAAGGGACATTCATCGTAGCCTTTAAAAGCTTTTGTGCTTATCATTCTCATCATTTTTTCACTTCTTCTTTCTCCCTTTTCCACTTCTGTTTTCTATTATTGACATTTTCGCATAGCAGTCACTTTAAGAGATATCCTGTGACCAAATCAAGACAAAAAAGATAATACTTCCCTTTCATTTGCGCCTAACAGTCCATCATTCTTTTGTGATTGGTAAGCCTCTTCTGAAAAATCATCATGTTCACAAATTTTTACAGTCATGCCTCCTAAGACTAAGACTCAAGATAATCCCATTAATCCATTAATTCCCCCTTATGTAGATTTATATCATATACCTTTAGCTGATAGGGATTATAGGATAAATGGAACTTTGTATGACTGTGATTTTCTAGAATTTTATTGGTGGTTAGTGGATAAACACACAAACAAAACCAATGAAATTCTGTTCTAGGAGTCAAACATCCCCCAATATATTTTTCCATTAACATTCAAAGCCCCAAAATTTACCCAAAAGTCTCAAGCTTGCTATGTCCCTGCCAAAAGAGCCATCATTTCCCCTACATGCGACATTCTTTTCACCATTATAGCCCAATCCATTGACCAAATGATGCTGGCCCCCACTATGGAAAATACTGCCCCTTTCTCCCTAGACTCCCTCACCTAGCTTTATCGAAAGCTAGACTTTGCCACCAGAGCTAGAATTTTTGAGATTTTCTTGCCAGGGAGTTCCCAATTACCCAAAAAGAATCCCCCATATACTTCTTCCATTTTCCGTAATCATGTCAAGCAAATTATTTCAATGATTTCTTACATTTGAGACTATCATTCAGATTAGTGGGTAGATGATCCCATTTTAGGATTCGTTTCCATATTTTCCACAGACAGCAAGCCCTCCTTAGCGTTCAACTTCAATCAGTTCTTGGCTAATAACATCCATGAATATTTCATAAAGTTTCCTACAGAACAAGTGTTCAATTACACCTCAATTTCGATTTATATGTTCCTCTATTATCAGGAAAATTGATTTAGTTTTGCATTTTAGAAGCTTTATGATGCAGGGAACCAGCAACCAGTACTCTTTTGGACCTCATTGGTCATGAGAGAACAACAAGAATTCACCTACAAGAAGTTTATTGAATATTTTGTTCATCTGGCCATGAACATTCTGAATAGTGCAGTACAACCCAGAAATAGTGAGGAAATCAAGAGAATTTTGCATCTGTCAGACCAAGCAAAGATAGAGGATTGGTAGCAAAGATAGAGGATTGGTATTTATACCAAAATTACACAAAAATCAGGGTATATGGTTGTGAATTGGCCCCCTATAAACTCCCCAAATACCTCCCAATGAGGATTTTTTCCTTGTAGTATATCAGGTAGATGCTGAATTCAGATGACATCCACATTGTAGTGGCCAAGAAGAAGGCACAATTTAGGATAAAGATACAGGTTGGCCCATTTGTGTGCAACACAAGTACAATAGGTGAAGAGGCAAATCGAATTCTTAAAAAAATGAAGTTCAGTTTGAGCTTTACATGGTCTTATGACCCTTGTGGCATTATTTCAAAGCTCAAAGTGGAGAACAAAAACACTCCTTATATTCATACTTCAAGGATAGACATAGAGAAGTACACCAATCAGCTAGAGTGGACAGAAAATACCTTGTAGGAAGCTGAAGAACAACTTGTTTCTACTTCTAGTTTGTAGACTCCTATTCCTTAGGAAAAATCAAGAAAAATACAAAGGGAGTAAGGATCATCATCTACAACTGGAAGTGAAGCTAAATAATTTAGAATTAGCTATAAGAAGAGAGTAAAGGTAACAACCAAAGTAAAATTGGACAAAGAAACTGAAGAGAAGGCAGCCATCGTCATTATAGATTCACCACCTGCAACTACCAAATTCACTACATCTCCTACTGAACCTTCATCTTCACTAGGTCATAAGGAGTCTAAGCTGGAATCACAAAATGTCCAAAAAGAAAAAGAGAAGAAATTTTTTTAAAGGTACAAGGAGATAAAGCTCAAAAAATGAAATCGTAAAAAATAACACTTATAACCAATTTTGGAATTATAACTCAAGCTCAGAAAGTAGGTTGCTTTCAGTCTTTGATACATAGCATGGAAAAATGTAGATGGCCTCTCTTGAGGCCCAGGTTCAATAGCCAAAATCAATAGCAGACCACAAGAGCACTACTTTTGAATTAAGCACAAAGGACATACATCCCATTGATCAAATGGAGATGCACAAGAAAACTGGTGAAATGTTATCCTCCACTTTGACTAATAGTGCTTGTCACTTTCTAAATTGGAGGTGTCTTTTGCAAATTTTAGGTCACAGTTTACAATGGAGAAAGTCTCCTCTTCGGCAAAGGATAACAGGATTAAGTCTTTGGAAGACTTGGTGATTAAATTAGGATATGATCCCAAAGATGTCAATTCTACTGAGAAGGTTATCAAAAAGAAGAACCTAGAGATTGTAGCCTTAAGAAAGAAGCTCAAGCTGGCAGCCACAGAAGATCCAATGACCAAGTATATTGAAGAAGGTGAAGCATAGAAAGCAGATATGATGAAATTGATCATAGAACAAAATATACAAATAAGGAAGATGGAGGCAGAGATGGAGAAACTAATAAAGGACAGGGAATACAGTATGAAGTTATCCATTGTCACCCTGGATGCCATACTTTTTTCTTAGCTTCCATCAATAGGGGAAAACATTGCAGCTCCTTCTTCCACTCATACAAAATGTCTTGAACAGGTAACACAGACACTGCATAATATGTCAGTGCAGTCCAAGGAGATTGAGACTTTTCAAGGCCAAATCAAAGCTTTGGAAGTACAAAAGTCCAAAACTAAAGGTGATTGGGTTACTGAAATGGAGAAATCCTTGAGACTATTGGAGAAGTGGCACAAGGTAGAGAGAGACACTTCAATTGGTCAAACCTTAGCCCAAGCCAAAGAAACTATTTGGTTGAATATATTAGAATCTATGAATGAGATTTGGCCTTATATCCAAATCATATTTGAGCAAAGAAAGATGATAAAGAAGGCTACATAAACTGTTGTGCAAGGAAGAGAAAATTTGGGAGAGACGCCCACAAAAGCCTCTAATATAATCAAGTTTCTAAACTCAAAGTCCAAGTATGTGCTGGAGGAGGTAGGAATCAGTGATAGAACTGCCACCATTCTAGAAGTCAAGAAATTCTTGACAAAGAGGAATCTCACTGATTAGTTAGAAGAAAGGTGTGAAACCTTGGAGCTGCAGGTAAACAGGTTTATAAATAGAATTGAAGCCTTAATCCAAAAAGGACTACCCAATATCTATGTTATAAAAGACAAATTGATCACTCAAGAAGATTATATCCTGAAGATGAAAGAAGTGGCCAAAAGTATCATCAAGTTCAATGGAATTAAGGGTAGTATGACAACAAAGGCATTTTTGGAAACTATGTCGAATGATTTCAATGTACAGAATGAGGTGAAACATATCTTTATTGTAAAACCAACTTTTGCCAAATACACATAGGTAGATGAAATTACTACAGGGTAACAAAAGTGACAGTGCTAGATGACAAGAGATGGGAAGACTTGGTTGATTTACTAGATTAAAGGATAATTCATGAGCATTAAAACAACTTTCTAGTGCAATAGCCACCATGACAATCAATTCAACATCAAAACAATGCTTCAGGTTGACTCAGCAACTGAAACCATCAGAACATGGCCACCTTTATATTCAGCAACCTACGTGGCCTATTCTTTGGCCAAGATTAGATGATGTAGTTTGTAATTAGGTTAATAATAGACTATCAATTTGACAATGATTTTGTAAAGTATTTTGTAATTATTAGTATAAAAACTTCATTGTTTGAAGTATTAAGGGCTGATTTCCGAACGTAATTTCCTCTGCATATTGTATATTTTCAAGTAGTGGAGCATCAATAATAAAAGGACCTTTCACAGGATTCATGTGGGGTAATAAATGGTGATGTGTCTCTTCTATCTATTTATTTAAACATTGTTTTTTCCTTACTCCATTATTCTAAATATCTGAATTAATCAACTAAAACTATGATAAATAGGATTTGTTAATTAGAGCACCCTATTTTGGTTGTTGATAATTTTAATGTTTTCCACTCAAGTCAGATCAAGGAATTCATAATTTCTCTTTGGTTGCTACTGAACCTTACACTTCTACTATTCCGAAACTCATTTAATTTCTCAAAAGATCTAGTTACTGCAATCTAGCTTGCCTTGTGAGAATTCCTCTAAAATTTGATGCAAAACTCTAGTTTAGTTTATAAACTCCATAGCCCAGTGGAACTATAACACTCAAATCAACCAAAAATTTCAAATAAAACAAACAAGAACAATCATAACTAGCCTAAAACTTACATAAAAAAAAAATCTAAATTAAAGAGAGAGATCCCTCCCTGAAGCTGGCAGGGCTAGATCCCAACTTCGAAAGTCGTTTTGATGTTGTCCTATGTGTGTACTCCCTCAACATCAAAAATACAAAATGACAACATATTAGTTACCAGCAAGCTATGAGACTAGACTAAATGCCACACGATATTTTCTTGGAAGAATTAACAAAGGAATTAGGTACTCCAATCACACAAACATGGGAATTATGAGGTCAATCCTCCTTTAGCCAGAACCAGCTAGTGCTCACATGCCCTTCTCATACTACACCATTCCCTTATTATTTTTAACCCATGAAGACGTTGGAATTTGACACTTGTCCTTGATAAAATCACCTAACTTGTTCACCAACACCATATTGTGATTCCCCCCAAACTTCAATGGCTTACCTGCCCCTTTCCACCCAGCCACAATGTGTAGTTGAGGTTGCATGTTGTGCCAATCACCAAGGTCCTTCAATTCCTTTAGAAATGGAGACTTTTGTTTTTGAACTCCAAATGACTCCCTATCTACTCAAACCTCAAAAACTTTAAAAAATGAAAGCAATCACCAGAATTTTGGGCTTTCTGAAAATGGAGCTAAAACAACTCTACAAAATCTCAAATATATTGTTACGAAACTAGCTCACAAAAAGATAGAAAATAAATATAAATACCTTATAATTCAACCTGTTCGAGGGGGAAACCTCCTTTACATTACACAAATGAAAAATTGTTGGATGATACAAATGACAATACCTCCTTTATATATATAGGAGTCGAAGGGGTCATAATATAATCCAAGCCGACATAACAATAATAATGTAAGGGCACAATAATAACAATTGTGGGCTTTTATGGGGCACAATAATAACAATATGGTGACTACATGCACACAACGATATAATAAGGGGGTTGTAATAATAACAATAAGGGGTTACATTAATAGAATAGGGTTTTAACATGCCCCTCTCCTTCAAAAAGTGTTGTCCTCAATGCTTGAGTAGTTCTTGATGCTTTTGTATAAAATATTGTCCTCCCATGTGGAATCTTCAGTAGGTAAGTTCTTCCACTTGATGAGATACTCTGAAATTCATTGATTTTTTAGCTGTCGGGTTCTTGTTTATGTGACCGCTCCAAGCTCGAATATGATTTTCCTTCCTCTTCAAGTTCTAGCAATATTTTTTGAACTTGGATCTTCTGCAACTTTTGAATGAGTGGCCACACTTCTTCGTCCTTCTTCCATTCATCCCTTGCTTCATTTATCCAATTTGGTTGGATAATAGAAATAACACAAAAGAATGCTTCCACATCCTCATCCTTTCTTAAAAGTGCATCTACAACAACATTTTGCTTCCCTTTTTTGTATATGGTTTCAAAGTCATAACCCAACATATTTGTGACCCTTTTTTTTTGTTCTTCTAAAGATAATGTTTGTTCTAAGAAGTATTTATGACTATCATGATCCATTTTTACCTTGAATTGTCTTCCCATTAGGTAAGGTCATCATTTCTTAAGTGCATGTAGTATTTTCAACATTTCCTTCTCATAAATAGCTTACTTGAGATGTAGTTGTAAGAATAACCAATCGCCTACATCAAAACTTCTTTCACTGCGATGTTGATATGCATGTTGTTTCATTCAATTATGCACCAAGGTGGCACTATCCCTTAAATGGTGGAGAACTTGTTGTTGATTCTCAATGTCATCTTTCACTGCTTGAATGGTTTTCTTCTTGATATGTCCTATATTGAGAGTTGAGGAGTCGTAATTTCTTCCAATGCATTACAAGATATGGTTGGATTCATTTCTTGATGCTTAATGTAATATTTCACTTCTTGAACATTTTTCTTCTTGATATGTCCTTCTATCTTGATAGTTTAAGGAGTGGTAATTCCAGCCAATGCATTACAAGATATGGTTAGATTCATTTCTTCTTTCTCGATGTGATCTTTCACTTCTTGAACCTTTTTCTTCTTGATATGTCCTTCCATCTTGTGCATTTGAGGAGAGATAATTCTTGGCAATGATTTACAAGATATGGTCATATTCATTTCTTCTTTCCCTAGGGGTGGTTCCTGGTGTATATCCTCTTCTTTTGATGTTTCTTGATCCTTTTTGTCATTAGGAGGCCTTTCTTGTAGTAGCTTTGTCCCACCTTCCTTCAAACCTTCCATGTCTTTCTTCAAATATTCCATGCCTTTCTTCCAATATGCTTTCATATCATTGATATCAACATCCATGGCATAGATAAAACTATTTATCTTTTACTTCTCTAGAAGATCATTTACCCTTATATTCAATTTTTGAAAGTCCTCAATTTTCTCTGCCATTGAACCCTTTTGTTTGAGATTTATTAACTGGCTAAAGAAGGTGTTGCTCTTGGTATCCTCATAATGTGCCATCATTTCCTTCGTGAAAATTGACCAAGTGACAAGTGGTTTACGATAACAAATCCCTTTATACCATAAAAATTTATTCATTTCTAAATAATTAGATGCAATACGTACCTTTTGTAATAGTGGTATACCATGTATATCAAAATATTTCTCCATCTGTAGTATCCAATTTACGAGATCATTGCCATCAAATTTCCTCTATTTCCTTTTCTTGATTTTGGGAGCTTGATCTTGAAATGACTGTAACTTTGTAATATCAAATCTTCTAGTTCTAAAATCACGACCTACAGTAGCCCTCTACGTCCTCCTTCCAATTCCACTAGTTTGATCGAAATTGGATTCTCTAAGAAATATTTATGCACAATCTTCCAGGATGACCTGATTATATACCTTTCCAGAAGAGTGAACTTATATGAAGTGCCACGTGTCACTATTTTGACCTTCAGATTTGAAAAATATACACCGAAAACTACAGTTCGTCCTCTTTCTATAACTTCTTACAAAATTTCAACCTAATGCTCAGAGAGATAGTGAGGACGATTTTCCCCACATCACCTCTTTAAGATGTAATTTGGGCATCTTCCAAAATCTTAACTTCCTGAGATCATATATCCGCAAATGTAGTGAGACAAGATCTGAAATTTGGGCCTAAGGTTCAGATCGATTTATTCTCAAATGTGTTTTTTTTTAGCTTTTAAAACTTCGCATCAACAAAGTTATAGCGAAAATTCCAAGATGACCTATTTTAGATGAAATTCCAGAGCTTGCAAAAGCCCTAACTTCCTCAGATCATATCTCTACAAATATAGTTGGAAAAGCTCTGAAATTCAGATCCAAGGTTCAGCGTGATTTCACCTCAAATGGGTTTTTGTTTTAGCTTCTGAGACTCCGCATAAAAGAATTTATAGTGAAAATTCTACAATGACCTGTTTAGAGTAGCGAAACCCTAAAATCCAAAGCTCTGATACCAAACGTTATGAAACCAGCTTACAACAAGATAGAAAAGATAGATAAATGCCTTAGAAATAAGCCTCTTTGAGGGGGAAACCTCCTTTACATTACACAAATAAATAATTCTTCAATGATAAAAATGACAAGACCTTCTTTATATATATAGGAGTCTAAGGGGTCATAATATAATTAGAGCCTAAATAACAATAATAATGTAAGGGCACAATAATAACAATATGGGGACTAAATGGGCACAACAATATAGATATTGAAAGGGAAGATTGAAGCATATATATCAATATTTGCTTCTAAAATTCCTCCCAAACAAAATAATTCTACACCCTATAATCCCTCAAACATCTCTATGATATATCAAAGTTATAGGACCAAGTGCAACAAATTTCGCTCTCACAAACAAAAACCAAATATGATATGTATGGATTAAAGGGGTCATAGATGGTATAAAAGGAAACATGGAATGTTTTTCAGGTAGACATGGATCCGATGAATGTCAATTTGGAAGGATTGACAAAATTGTTGCGAAAAAGGCTTCCCGGTGGTGACGAGGTAATCCATGAAAATCATGATGAGGAAAAAATGAATATGAATAATGATTTTAGAGACTCCAATGTAGGGTTTAAGAACCACCACATTCCAAATATATATATGAGGAAGTTTTATGGCAAGGATCTATTAACATAGATACTACAAATGGAGCAATATTTTGATCTATATGATGTGCAACCCTCACAAAAGGTACGTATTACATCTTCATATTTAGAACCAAAACATTTGTATGGTATATATGGCTTTCTTCCTGCAAACCACTTGTCACCTGGTCAATTTTTATGGAGGAAATGATATCACATTATGAAGTTATAAAGATAAATACCTTCTTTAGCCAATTGATAAGTCACAAACAAAAGGGGTCAATGGCAGAGCACATTGAAGACTTCGAAAAATTGAATATTAGGGTAAACGATATTCTAGAGGAGCATAGGATTAATGTCTTCATAGGGACTTTAAAATATAAAATCCAACAGGAGGTTCACCTTTGGTAACTTGATTCATTGGAAAAGGCATTCAAGGTGGCAAAAAAAATTGAAAGCAAAATTATGGCAACAAGGAAGTTTACTACTCAATCCTATAAAGATGGAAGTGTGTTGCTCCTAGTTTTGCACAACCTTCAAGGTTGACACCACAGAAATTGGAGGAAAAAAGAGAGAAAGGGCTTTGTTATAGTTGTGATAGAAAATACAGTAAAGGTCATAAGTGTGCTAAGAAGAAATTATTCTACATAGATTGTGAAGAGAAGGAAGAAAAGGAACAAGAAGCTTCAAAAGAATAGGATATACATCAAGAACCAACCCCATAGAAAGAAGAAATGAATCCGACCATATATTGTAATGAATTGATGGAATCACCAGTCCAAAAACTCTCAATATATAAGGATATATAGGGAAGAAAAAGGTAATAGTGTTGATTGATTCAGGTAGTACACATCATATTATTCATTGTAAGATAGCTAAGGAGTTGAATTTCTTCCTATATCCAACACCATAGTCTCAAGTGAGGCTTGCAAATGGAGGAAATATAAATTTCTCAAGAAAATGCCATAATATCAAACTAACCATTGGGGGAATATGTATTGAATAGTCTAATGATTTCCATTCCAATGCGCAGTGCTGATGTTGTACTAGGAGTCAAATGGTTATAATCTTTGGGGACGATAACTTTCAATTTTCAAGAAATTTTCTTGAAATCTTTTTGGGAAGGAAAGGAAGTTAAATTAAAGTGTATCGGAAGGAAACTAGGAAATATAATCAACTCTAATGGAATGGAAAAGCTTCTAGATAAAGAAAAATGGGGCTTAATTGCACAATTATGCTCACTAGAGGTTCAAACATCAAAATCATCTATTTCTCCATATCTCCAAAAAGCTTTGGACAATCATTACAAGGTGTTTGAGATACCAAAGGTCTCCCACCTATTTGTGATCATGATCATGCTATTCATTTGATTATAGGAAGTGCTCCTCCAAACATTAGGCCTTACAGCTATCCTTATGCCCAAAAAAGTGAAATTGAATGTATGGTTGTAGAAATTCTAGAGGCTCGTAAAATTCAACCTAGTCAAAGTTCTTTATATGCTCTAGTAGTATTGGTTCACAAGAAGGAATGATCATGGTGTTTGTGTCTGGATTATAGGGAGATCAACAAGCTCACTATTAAAGATAAATTTCCCATTCATGTCATTTATGAATTGTTGGATGAATTACAAGGAGATATTTAATTCACCAAGTTGGATCTTAGTTCGGGATATCATCAAATTAGAACGAATACTGAAGACATTCCAAAAACAACATTCACAACTCATGAGGGCCAGTATGAACTTTTTTTCATACCTTTTGGTCTTACTAATGCACCTTCCACATTTCAAGGTTTGATAAATTCCATTTTCAAACCTTTCCATAGAAAATTTGTGTTCGTATTTTTTGATGATATACTAATCTACAACAAGTCTTAGAAGGATCATGTTCAACATGTTGACAGGGTGCTCAAACTAATGGAGGATAAATAATTATATACAAAAACCCCCAAATGTTTCTTTGGAGTATAGGAGGTCGAATATTTGGGTCATATTGTATCTCATGAGGGTGTTAAACTAGAACCTAACACAATTAAAGCCATTAAGGAATGGAAAACCCCCACAACCATAAAACATATTCGAGGAGTTCTCGGGTTGATAGGGTATTATCACAAGTTTGTTAAGAATTATGGGAGAATAACAGAACCTCTAACATCATTACTAAAGAAATTGCATTTTCTTGGACTCCAGAAGCAACTAAGGCCTTTGAACATCTTTAAGAGGCAATGTGCCAAGCACCTATGTTAACTATGTCAGACTTCACAAAAACCTTTATTATGGAATGTGATGCCTCAGGAAATGGAATTGGTGTTGTTTTAATGCAAGAAGAAAAACCCCTTGCTTTTGAAATTCATCCAATAAAAGTAAAGTATTTACACCAACCTATTTATGAGAAGGAAATGTTGGAAATACTACATGCACTAAATAAATGGTGACCTTACCTAATGGGAATACACTTCAAGGTAAAAACATATCATGATAATCTTAAAATATTTTTTGCAACAAATATTATCTTCAGAAGAGCAACAAAAATGGGTGACAAATATATTGGGTTATGACTTTGAAATCATCTACAAAAAAGGGAAGAAAAGTGTTGTTGAATATGCACTCTCAAGAAAGGATGAGGATGTGGAACCATTTCTTTGTGCCATTTCTATTATCCAAACTGAGTGGATAACCAAGGCAGGGGATGAATGGAAGAATGATGAAGAGGTGTGGACACTCATTCATAAGTTGCAACGAGATCCGAGTACATCTGATACATTTAGCTGTAAGAAAGATTCATTATGGTACAAATATCGCTTATATATTTGTAATAATTCCCAACTCAAACAAAAAATTCTTTTGGAATTGCACACCTCTCCCTTAGGAGGGCACTTAGGATTTTTAAAAACTTACCATAGGGTAGAGAAGGAATTTTTTTGGGATGGCCTTAACTCTGATATTCAGAAGTTTGTGGTAGAATGTTTGGTTTGCCAACAAAATAAAGTTGAGACAATTAAGACCTCATGCATGCTACAACCTTTATCCATTCCAAGTCAATTTTGGGAGAAGGCCTCAATAGATTTTATCACAGGTTTACCCAAGTCTAAAGGAAAGAGTGTCATCATGATGGTGGTTAATAGACTTACCAAGTTTGCACATTTTTGTGCATTATCTCATCATTTTAAGAAAAATATAATTGCTACTGCATTTATGGAAACAATTCAAAGGCTTCATGGAAACCCGAAGATTATAATAAGTGACAAAGATCCCAGTTTCACTGGAAAAAATTAGAAAAAATTATTTTATTGTCTTCATACTCAATTAGCTCATAGCTCATCTTATTATCCTCAATCTAATGGGAAAATAGATATAGTGAACAAATGTTTGGAAGGATGTTTACGTTGCTTTGTATCTAATAAACAAACATACTGGGTCAATTTGTTACCCCTAGCTGAATTGTGGTATAACACTTCCCTCCATACTACTACAAAATGAACCCCATTTATGGCACTTTAAGGATATCATCCACCATTCATCATGTTGTCACCCTTTGCATTATTTGTTTACTTCTATCTAAAGGATGAAAAAGAGAAGAGAGGTTTCTATCCATATTCCAAGCCACAAAATAACTCAAATCTAAATCGGACCCCCCCCAATTGATATTTCTCAGAATTAGCTTCCCAACGGTATATGGAACTCCTCAAATGGACTATGGAATCAAAATTTAAAGAAGACTGAAGCTACCCTTGAAAAACTAAAGGCCAACGAGAATATGCCTAAGGCTAAAATCCTGGGTCTCATCATATTGATGATCCCACATATTGACGATCCAAAGTCTAGGGTGCAATGCAACAACAAACATATTCCATTGATATGCGATGGGTGATCCTACACATCAGAGGTCTTGCACATCAAAGTTCCAAGGCATTGGAGCATCAAGAGATCAGTGCATCACCATCGATGATCAAACATGTGACACCTTTCAAACTGTTGTGATATCACATAGATTTCTGATTGCGATTAAATTCATTGAGATTTGAGCCTCTAACATTAAAGTGTCGGGAATGCCTTAAAACATTAAGCAAAGGAAATTAATCTCAAAACAATAAAAGGGTTTACCTTTTCTCTCTCTTAGAGGGGCCACATGGTTGAACATCATTGGATTCGATAAATTAAATCTGGCTACACATGATTGGTTCTGATACATGAAACTAGGAAGCATATGGTTGGTTACGATAAGGGACATGGGTAGCTAACATCGGCTTGATGTGGTGGTATGATGGACATGTAGCAGGAAAATTCAACGTTTTGAAGTTCATAAGGGGCCAAAACAGGGCGACACATGTCACCACTCAGAAGGTGACATGTGGTAGAGGATGATGTCACATCGGTAATCAGCTAGGAACCTCCAATTGAGACCCACTAATAAAGCGGCTCCGACACATGGGTTGTTTCATGGTCACGGGAAAAGAAAAAGAACCAAGAGATGAATAACAAAAGGTGATCGATGTTCGGTGATCACAAATTCTAGAGGGTGGCCACGAAAGGCAGTGTCATGAAGTCACTGATTACGATATTACAAAAGCCCCAGGTGCTCAAGCATGTGGTCCCATGTGTTAAACATGGGGACCATTAGTGATGTTGCATTCCAAAGAATCTGCCCCCATCCTAAATATGCATACACCCAAGATAATGTAAAGTGGCATAAGCCCTGTGGTCTTTAAAGTGTAAAGTACTCAAAGGGCGAAAAGCCAAAGGGGCTTAAAGGGATCAAAATTTGTTGTATTGCAACATTTATAGTATAAAGTGCTTATACTGGAGAATCCAAGATATCCCATTATGATAGTATAACAATTCATTTCATGGCCCCGATAGTGTTCTAGATCAAGGCTAGAGGGATAAATGAGTTGGCGGAAATGTTCAGGATATATTGTGGGCACTATGTGGAACCAATTCTAGGTCCCTGTAAGTAAATAATTGAAGTTTTTTTGAGACCAAAAGCGACATGGAGTTGGCCTGGAGTGTGCGAGGCATGATGCGACAAAAACATGGCTAGACCAAAGGCCATCCGAGGAAGTGGCAAGGAGATATTTTCACAAACCATCATTTCAGTTTCACATGTTTTGTTATTTAGTTTTTTTGTTAGTCTGATTTATTTTAACAAAAAATATATTTCTATTGTAATAATTGAAGGTGATAAAGCCTACACGTTGAGACATCTAGTCATGCAGGCAACATGATGCTCAAGCCTAAGATATTTTTGTAACTAATTTCCAAGCTCTCCCCATCCTTATAAAAGGAAGTAAGAAACACCTAAGAAAGGCTCAAAATTTTGTGAAAGACGACTCTTCTACAAGACCATCCCTATTTTCATAAAGGCCTTCTTGAAGATTGTTGTATTCTGGTTTTCCTAAAGAGATTGATACAAAGTTTATGGTGATTCCAATTAATTTCGATTGCAGTATGTTCTTCTCTCTATGTTTTTCATATATGTTTTTAATTCTTCGTAGATTGCATGTCATAGTAGTAGCTAGCTATGTTTCCCTTTAGATATAGATTCATTTAAATTAGAAATGATAGTGGATAATGCCTATTTCAAGGTGGAAATCAAGTCTTTAAAAAGTGCTCCATGGATCTCATCAGTTCATAGCATCACCTCTTTATTGTTTCTCCCTCAGTCTTAATATATAGGATTCTTATGTCTTAAGTCCTATATCAAGGATTCCTTCTCTATTATCTCCCTCCATTACATATGTTTTAACCACTAAATCACTGCAAGCTTTGGACCTTATTTGGATGCCTTAAATCAAAGGCTATTTCCTAATTACTCTTGTATATCAACTACATTACATTTGGTATCTTTATGAATGGTTCTGAATCAAATTCATTTGCATTTTTGTGACATAACTGAAGTGCTACAAGCCTGTACTCTAAAATCTGTAAAGCACTCTCTTAAGATGTCCTAGGAACTAGTCTACAATCAACCTAGAGGTTGTCTCTAGGAATATTTTCGATCTCCTAAGGTTCTTGAGATCCTAGTGGTAGAAAAAGCTACAACACGTCACATCATATCTAAGAGAAAATTCTAAGGTTCAAGCAGTGGAAGATCACATCGAGCATCAACAAGAATTTCTCAAACTCTTAAGGGATAACCTCACTCCGGCACATAATCGAATGAAACAATAGGTAGAGCACCATCACAATGAAAGAAGTTTTGATGTAGGTGACTAGGTATTCTTACTGCTACAACCATACAAAAAAATGTCTCTCAAGTAAGCTAAGAACGATAATAAATGATCACCCAAGTACTACCATCCTTATAAGGTGTTGAAAAAGATTGGTACTATGGCATACAAGTTGGGGTTTCCTGCATCTTCCTGAGTACACCCAGTTTTCCATGTTTCATGCTTAAATAAGGTTATCGGTGACAAGCTTCTAGTTCAAATAGTGTTTCTAGAACTTGACGAAGAAGAAAAAATCATATTTGAACCTGAAGAAGTCACGAAAACAAGAACTCGACTACTGCAAAATCGATCAATTTCAGAGTATCTCATTAAGTGGAAAAACTTATCTACTGAATATTCCACATGGGAGGATGATAATTTTATACAGAAGCATCCATAACTACTCAAGCATTGAGGACCACAGATTTTTGAAGGAGAGGGGCATGTTAGGTCATTATAATACTAGTATAGCCCCTTATTATTATTGTTGGTGCAGCCCCTTATTTTTATTGTTGTGCCCTTACATCATTATTGTTATGTAGGCTCTGAATATATTGTGAGCCCTTAGACTACTATATATACAAATGAAGTATTTTCATTTGTATCATCATATAATTGTTCATTTATGTAATGTAAAGAAGGTTCCCCCCTCAAAGAGGATAATTTTAAAGTCATTGATCTATCTTTTCATTAGTTAGTTGCATAATATTTCTCCATCTCAACAACATCAACCTCATGTCAATCCTTTGCCTTCTTCACCCATTTTGTCTTCTCCCCTTTATTCTTCATTTCCTTGTGAAAGTCTTGACTCTAGTAACCAGGATGATAAAAATAAGAAGAAAAGGAAGAATAAGAAGGAGAGAAATAAGCAAGGAGGCAAAAAACCACCATTTTTGTGAGTGCTGATAATGTTAAGAAATGTTCCAACATACATTGTAAGCCCAATTCCACTGCAAGATTTGTAAGGGTGACCACCTTCTATTGATTCTCCTAGCATTTCTATTTTAATAAAAGAGTGGTCTAAGGATTCTAATAAACTCACTATTGGTCCATCAACTAGTGATTTAAGGTTCCATGGAGAAAAGGGTAAAGTTAGGTTTCCTTATAGGTTATGCAAATGGAGTCATCAAACTTACCTTTTTCCTCGTATGGTTGAAACCTTGAAATAATTGGAAAACCTTGCTATTTCTTAAGAACGACTACCAACTAGGAAGTGTAAGATTTCTCCCAACCTACCATCAATTGATGAAGTGATTGATCCAACTCCACCATCGGTAGATCCCACTCTTCCCTTTGAGACTGAAGCCAATAGCACTCAAGTTGATTAACGATTGGTTGATGAAGTGGTCAAACTGATTGCATCTTTAATAAATCCCACTCTTCCCTTAGAGGGTGAATTCAATACCTATTATGTTTGTCTTGTTACTTCAGATTCCATTATACAAGGGGTTATTTCTCCTATTCCCATGAAATTCACTCCAAGTACTGAGGTTACATTATGGTATCATAGTTTTGAGTTCAGACATCAGGCCTGGGAACCATTGTCACTTTTTGTAATGATATTTGTTATTAGATTGAACTAATGTAACTCGATGATTGGTTGAAACAATTATTATGGATAAACGAGGAGTTGGAAGCAGTAGGTCTAAAAGAGAGTGTGGCATGACACCACCTTCATAGCCAACTCCTATCACCCCACCTACTAATAAGGAAAATTTTGTGGAGCATGAACATATTCCTGCGAAAGTGTTCAACTTAATGGGATTGTTTCAACAAATGTCTGATGTTTTGATGAATCATTTGGAATAGAAAGAGTGAGGACTTTTTCCTTTGATTAAAGGGGCCCAAACCCAAAAAATAAATAAATGCATTAGGAACTAGAAAAAGAAAAAATTATGGGTTTTTATGGTCCATTGATGGAGAGGTAATATAAACTTGGCTTGAGAACATGGCGATGTGTTTTTCTTTGAGGGACTACACCTCAAATATGAAGGTAAGGATGGGTGTGTTTATATTGAAGTAAAGTGATTTATTATGTTGGAATAAACTCTTGCCACAAAAAGGGATGTCTATTTAAGAGGTAACATTGGAATTGTGTGAGGAAAAATCATAGAACATTACCTACAAGAGAAATTCATTGAAAGGAAATTGAATGAGTTCAATGCCTTAAAACAAAGAAACCAATCTACAGCTAGGTATGAAACTTAATTAATGGAATTGCTCAAATACGCTCCACACTTAAACATAGAATAGTTAAGGGTAAATAAGTTTGTTTATGATATGAATTATAACATCTAATAAAATGTAATAATTTTGATGCTTCGTCACTTGGATGAGGTGGTGTGACGACCCATCACTGTTGAAGGAGATATTTTGAGCATTGGAATAAGTGGGTCACCAGGGCCTAGCAAGTCAGAATACTTACAAGGAATAATTTAGATCATTAATACCATCAGAGAGGACTAGTCTACAACCAACAAGGACAATTAAAAGAGATCTAAAGCCCACCATATAAGCCTGTAGAAAAATAGTCACAATCTACATCACTAAGGTCAAGGTAAAAAACACAAAATTCACATATGATACAAGAATATCATCCTACATAGTCCTGTACTATAGGCTAACAAAATTTAACACAACATTTTGGTTCATACCAACAAAGTTCTAGGCAAGCATTCAATTCAATTGATAGTGGGCACTAGGATCCTAAGAGAATGTGTTGGACTTGTGGAGGCCACACTATCAGAGGGTTTTCCCTCAGTGACAAGGTAATTGTAACCTAGAAAAATCACAAGCCACAATGGGAGATATGAGAAAGGCTCATCTAATCCATGCAATAGTTAACAATTTCCAGGCTGACCACCAATCGATTGTACTTAAGATGATAGGTAATATCGACGGTAAGTTTTCTTGTTTTAATAGATCCAATAGCTACTGAATTTTTTATCTTATGTAATGTATTATAAAAATTCAAATATGAGGAAGTTGTAGAACATGACTTTTGGCACGTAGAGATGGCTGGTGGTATGAAAAGTAATGTAGGTAAGCTAGTAATAGATTGTGAGATAGAAATTAATGTGTTTAAGTCGAATATATTATTATATACTATGGTCCTAGGATCATACAACATTTACATATGAATGGACTTGTCAGAGAAACATAAGGAAATATTAGACTATAAAGATAAGGTGCTACATTTTTAGGATGATTATGGCTATAGGAAATCCCTAGAGGGGAAGAACTAAGAGGAATCTCCAATATTCATCCTGTCAATGCAACTGATGAGGTGCAAGTGAAAGGGGTGCTAGTTATACACAATTGCAAAAGAAAATTGCTAGATGACAAAGAGGACTTAGTGGATCTAGAAACGTATCCAATTCTTGTTGAATTCAAGGATGTGTTCCTAAAAGAGTTACCTAGGATACCTTTTAAGAGTTAGATTGATTTCACAACCAATATTAAGCCTAACACTAAGCCTATCGCAAAAACTCCATATCATTTTTCAGCTCTCGAATAAAATAAATTACAGATTCAGTTGAAGGAGTTATTGGATTTGGATTTAATACAACCTGGCATGTTTTCATGTGGATCACTAGTGACTTTTGCCAAGAAGAAATATGAGCCCTGGAGGCTACAGATAAATTATCATCAATTGAACAATGCGACAATTAAGAATCAATATCCTTTGTCGACGATAGATTTGAGATTGAATATTTTCAGTTGAGAATTAAGGAAGAGCATATCCAAAAGACATCTTTTAGGACAATATTTGGGCCTTTTGAGTTCATATTACTATTTTTTGGACTCAAAAACTCCCTAGGTGTTTTCATGAGCCCAATAAATAGAGTATTTAGGGAGTACCTAAACAAGTTTGTGCAAGTTTTTATAGATGACATTTTGATCTATTCAAGGAAAATATAAGCGTATAACAAAGACTAGTAAACAAAAGCATTCATGCCACATGGTACCCGTCCCCACTGAATGAGCCCATAAACCATGTCATACCAGGAATTAAATTATAGACATTCTACTATGTCCTCCACTTGAAATATTGGGAGTTTGGGGTTCCAGGGTGACGTCGCCAATCCTAAGCACCATGGTGGCATCATCCTTTGTCATTCCATGTAGCTATGGGTACCACTATGAGTTCCAACCCCTTCAATGTGTGGTTTTCAAGTCATAAGGAATTCAAGTTTTTAATCCATCGCTCATATTGGGTGTTCAATCAACCCCACTACCATATCATCCCAACGAATATATCCCGATGGGATCAGACCACACCTCTATTGGGAACTTCTAATGGAAATTCTTTCGGAGTCCATCTAACATCCATGAGTTTTTTCCCATTGATGACTCATATTTCTACTAAGCGTTTGATCACCACACCTGGTCACGGGATCAAGGAGGGGTAAAGACATTCCTTATGAAGTCTTGTACTTTAGACTCAAAGGTTCTAGCCCCATAATCTTAGTGATTGTTAATGTGATTATAAGGGCCTTCACCCATACATTCAATGCATAGCCTCTAACATACAAGGGCATAAGCCAACCCTTACAGTAATCTCTCCTAACCTTCACCAAGACCCGACCATGACCATAAGACCACTATACATGCATGTTCATATGTGTGTGTGCATAAACTCCACGGTATCTCTTATAAGCTTTTAATCAAAATCCAACCAGTCTTAGTCATATGTCTATATATGTATAAACTAAACACCGACTAGACATGGCCACATAGATACACACATATATATTAACATAACATTTATTCCTAAGCTTACACTATTAAAATCAGGGCCAAAGAGCTAATTAATTTCTAGTTTATTTATCTATTTAATTAACAACGATTTTCTCATCTCACCATACACATACCTTAAGCCAAAACTCTAGGCCTCGAATGAGTGTAAGTATATTTAAAACACATGCAATACATTTTTCATGTTAGATTCACATACTTGGCCATTAATTTATCCAATTAACAACTATGTGCCACATATATAATCAATGCATGTACCATGAGTACATAGAGATACATTAATCCTCCAGAAATGAACCATTCTTCATCCATTGCACAAAACTTTGCATTATACCATAATTTGTTTTCCCCAACAAATCATTGGTATTAAATCAACACATTACACTGAAGAAAACCTATAGCCTTCCTAGTTCGTAAATTAGAAATAAACCTGATAGCATTTATTTTAACATGGTATATTCATTGCAAGGATTTACCCATCTCTTCAATGTTCAAGCATTCAAACGATAGTTCTGATTCAAATACTAATAAGGTTAATGCATTCCTTGCATACAAGCCATTTATACTAGGATTATACTCAATTTAACATAGGAATCTAAACCATTCCATTTCCATGCCTTAAGAAAAAACAATATTCATTCAAACATGAATACCTCATTCCTCAACATTACAAACCATGATAAATTATCACATTAAACAAAAATAAAGCATTCAGAGCATGAGAAGTGTAAGAAAATACTTAACTTTGATAGTTGAACCAGAAAATTGAGATTGGGACTTCAAATCTCCACCCAGCCATAGACATGCTGCAACCAATCCTTTCTCGTTGTAGTCACCCTTGAGCTAGATTCCAGAGCTTGAATATTAACTCTTTGTCCCAATTCTCAATATTTTTAATTTATAATCAAAATACATTAAATATTTACAATGTTTGTGAGAGGGGAAATTTTCCCAAGGGAGCTATCACAAACCACTCTGCCCTTAAAGGAACATCGTCCTCGGTGTTCTAATCCTAAACACTACACAAAACATGCCTAGTCCCAACTTACAATTAAATCTTACACACATAGTTGCTTGCCCAACAAATAAATACACATGAAAATTTTCTTGGGTTAGACACTTTCTATGCCCCCCTTACAGTTTTCCTAGTGCTATTGTTGAACCAAATTTCATCTTGCTAGCTTGCCTTTTTACTGGAGTGTTGCAAGACTCCCTCAATTAATGTTGTTTTCTCCTGTGCTCTTCTTCCATTAGCAAGAAATTCCTAACCCCTTTCTTCTTGGAACACCCCCAATGTGCTTCTGATTCCAATTGGTCATGATCATAACCCTTTGCAAAATAAAAATTAATTTTCGACATCCCCTTCTTTGCTTCCCAATCCCTCGAGCGATCTAGTCCACCTTCCATGTGGTGACTCACCTTCCAAGTTTAGGTATCCCCTTCTCTACTTCTCAGTCCCTTGGGAGATCCATTATTATCAAGGCTTCCTTGCGTTAGAAGGATTTCTTAACCAAGGAAAGTCCATGCCTCAACACTTCATATTGGTCATAACATGCTTCATGGTAATCATTGAGCACCATTGGGTGCTAGTGTCCCATAATGGCCTTGTTCTTCATATCTCTTCCAACATATTGTTGCATGATTTAATTCCTTTTTCACCACTGCTATATCCTTTCATCCAACTCTATCCACCACAACTGGGAAATTCCATGTTTTCCCACATCATGGTGTTGGGTCTTTTAATTATTATATTTTCTTTCATCTAATTTCTTAGTTTTTATAATAAATCCTTGTTCTTGTTGAATTATACTCCATTTTTTTTGCAATCTTGGTAGGACTCCAATTTTCAAGTTTTACATGACCATTATTCACCCCACTATATGGGGAGGGTAGAACAAGATTCAAACCCAAGATCTTTGGTTCTATGAAACTTCATTCCATGACCATTGCCACTTCAACTACCCCAGGAAGACTTGTTGACTTATACTCTTATTTGTGGCTCAATATGATTTAAAAGCTCATAAAAATCTATTTTCTCATATAATTATGTTTTAATGAGATAAATAAAAGATGTTTCTTTATAATTAAGCCAATAATTTGTTGGAAGAGATCTTGTTTAAAACAAGGATTATGACGATTTATGAAGAATGACCATGTTCAAATGATTCATGGCTAATTCAACTGAATTTGTTCCAAGTGATTGAAGAATTGATTATGAGACAAATTTTTTGGTTTCTCAAAGAGCCAACTTAATTTAGAAATAATATTTTGAGAATATTTGATTCTTAAGAAAATTCCTTATTTTGTAAATCCTCTGTTGTAACTATCCTTTTTGTAATATATAAATAAGGGATTTTGACTTTGGTGTTTGGTTGTGCTTTTGTAAAATACATAACTAAGGATAAATCTTTTGATTGTAATTATCTCTCTGAAGGATTGTAATGCAAATACTCTTTACTTGATTTTAGTATATCACTCTCTCTTAATTTGAATTTATTTTAGAGGTATTCTCACTCTGGGAAGTTTGTGCTTGCTTCCTGGATGAAGCACTATCTTAGTTGTGTAAAGTAAATTAGATTAGCTTTATGTTGTCTCTTCTTTCTGAATAGTTCTCTTTCAATTCATGTTATAAATGGTTATTGAAGAGCTTCATTTATGTTTTCGATAACAATAGAGTTCATTGCATTATCTCATTATGCTATTTCATCAATAGATGATAGTTCCTTCAATTTCTTATTGTTGTTTCTCGTGAGCACTAGTATTGCAGAAATAATGTTGCAACTCTTGGGGCTTCCTACTTTACTTTTATCAACCCGATAGTTCGTAACAAACTTGGAAGTGGTGGTACTGTATGCACAAGTACTAGCTCTTACTGCAGGCTGTCACTTGGTCAACAGGTGCAAGATCACTAGGAGTTCAAGCCAACTTCTATGAGTTTCCAAAAGAAGCTTTTATCTATGATGAAGGAAAGCTAACTCTACACATACTATTTCACTTGCAGAAAGAGAAAGAAGACTGGAATGTAAAGTAAAACCTAGCAAACCCTAATTTACCAACTAACCCTATTTTGCAGAAAGGGAGATGAAAACCTATGAAATGAATGGTATTACCTACTGAGGAAATAGACTACATTTATTCAAGCTATTCCTAGAAGGAAATGGAAAAGAAACAACTTTTTGGATTTTAATGTATTTTATATGAAATTGTTATGCATGTAATTTGTCTGCTTGTGGATGTTGTAGTGATTAGTTGGCGATGGAAACCAACATTGGGCTTTGCAGAGGTATAGGAATGTTTGGAGGGGTCATAGGATGCCTCTGGTAACCTTCTAGAGGTTTTCTCTACAATCAGACTTCAAAAAGTCACTTATAGGAAATTCTACAGGAGGATCTACAGGAGGATGCCAAGGGCTATTTAGAGGTTTTAAAGGTGGAATAATGGTGGGAACAACTAATTCATGAATTGAAAAAAACCATATGAATACAAAACAAAAGGTGCTTGGCAGCTTGGGTTCGGCCCTAACCCAAGAGCTTCAGCCCTCTAAAAGAACTCAGTGCTGGCTCAAAAAATATTTCATCTCCATTATCAAAATAAATAGTCACATTACATCAATTTTTCACAAAAGTAAGCTTGAAATGAGCGGAGCAAGAGCTGCAACAAAATTGTGAAAATTTTAGTAACATTCAACTAAACTATCGAGCACCTCAAACCTCCTATTTGTACAACTAGAGCCTCCAACAACAATCCTAAAATCAAGGAGGCTTGGCTCCCAAGACTAGAGATAGACAACAGTTCTTCTTCACTTGCTCGACTGCCCTCTTGATGCATTGATGTCGTTGCTTGTGCTCCAAGCTTTCTGAAGGGGGATTCAAGGTAGGGGGTCATAAATGAGGGGGACACCCTCCTACAAATCTTATCCCTTGTTTTCCTTGAATATTAGCTACCAAATGATCGTTAAGTCTTTGACTTTGTCTCAAAATTGACCAAAAATATACATAAAGCACACATTAGACTTCATGGCATAATGACTAACCCAATTCACTCTATTAGCATAAATATAATAAAAAACATTCAATAAACTAATGAGAATGGTGTATTAAGTTGAGTTAGGAGGCAAAATGAGCCCATATAATTACCCATTTATGGGGCTCATCAGTTTCCTTAATTCTGTGTTGTTTTTTATTTGTTGATGTTTCCTAAAGCACTATTGTTAAACTAGATAACTTATGATATTATTTTATGAATGGTTAGACAACTGATAAGTCTATAATTGAGGTTATTTATGTTCTTTCTTAGCTAGAACATTTATTCAATAATTAGTTGTGCATCTAAATTCCCTTTTTGTAGCAATATTTGATTTCATTAGATATAAAAACATTTTCCTTGTTGATAATTATGATCATTGAATCTTCTTGCGTAATAATGATTCAGATTTTAGATTACCTCATATGGCATCAACATTAGCCCTTGAAATTATCTTGCATATACCTTGTTGAATGCTTTGATATAGAAAGACAAATCCTGGGTTGATGAATCAATGTTTAGTACTTGGTTTTCTTTTAAGCAATAAATAGTTCTGAAATTTTTGTGTCATTACTAAGGAGGCTATCAAAGGAGTGCTATCATACTAATGACTAGTTGTAGATGCATACCTAACTCTCTAAGGCTTGGATATTAAAGATGAAAGGTAAGAACTTGTGAACACACCTTAGTTAAACTTGTGGTGGTGTTTTCCCTCAACTGATAATTTTAGATCATATAGTATGCATGACTAGGAAAGGAAATAGAGGTAGGAATAAAATAGAAATAAATCCAAAAATTACTTCTACAAGTAACAAGACCTCAGGACACACTGCGCTTGGACGATCAACCTTCATAGACGATATCTTTCGAAAGGAAAAGTCTCAAGCTTCAGTAGGAGCCCGATTGATATCCTTAAAAGGATCCAATCCCATTACCACTCCTGTATTAGAATCCCTTGTTGCAACGAAAGTTGAGATTCACGATAAAATTTTGGGATCTGAAGAAAGTTTTCAATTATCATCAATTGAAAATATTAATATTCCTAACAAGAGCAAGGGGTACTCTTGTAACACAAAAGTAGGACGTGAAATGTGTAACTTAAACTTCCAACCTCCTTAACAAGAGCCTCTTGTAACATTGATATCAAGGGGAGAAATTGTGGTACCTAACTCAGGCAGTGTTGTAAGAACCAAACAAGGTCTAGAATCTCAACATCATCCTAGTCCTTTTTAGTTAGTACCTCCTGGTTTTGGAATCCCAAAGGGATATTGACAGATATTTGACCAAATGAGAAGACTGGTAAACACATCAGCCACGTCGAATTCAACCATAAAATTTCCTATTATTGATCCACAAGAAAATGCACCCAGGAAAGCCATACCATTCCATGGTCGTCCCAACTTTCATGGGTTGGCCTTAGAAGACCCAGATGCATTTTTGTTTGAATTTGATGTTTTGTGCCAATAATATGACTATACCATCGATCCACAAAAACTAAAATTGTTCCCCTCTACCTTGAAAGGAGAAACATTATGATGGTTTATCAGATTAGGAGGTGGTACCATTAATTGTTGGGATGAGATGAAGGAAGATTTTTTTAAGAAGTACCAGGATTACTGTCGATCTAAATATTTAAAATAAGAAATATTCAATATTACTTACAAAGAGGATGTGAATTTAGAAGAACACATAGAAAGGTTTCAATATAATTTGTAAAGGTCATCGTAGACTACCCTTCCTAGAGAAGTACTAAAAACTTCCCTTATTAGAGGAAAGGAATATGAATACATAGAAACAATCAATTTAATGGGGTAGAGGGATATTTTTAAGGAAGAATATGATGATATTGTTAAATTGTGTATTAGGTGCTCCCATGGAAGCACAATGATTAAGCATGGAATACGAGACCCTTTGAGCAGAGCTTGAAAGACTATAGGTGAAGGAGTCACTCATGTGGAAATCAATAATTTGTTAGAAAATTTTAAAACTGATATTTTGAGTACCCTAACCACACATATTGATTCTCTACAAGTGAAACAAAATTTGGGAGAGGTAGAGCAAGCATTGGAAATTTTATGTCCTTGCTTTCGTCAGAAACATGGTCACAAGGAATGTCCATTAGATGCAAATGAAGTCTGTTCCATTTGTGAAAAATATCATTTGAATTATCATTGCCCATCCCTCTTGGGATTAAAAAATGTTTTTAAGGAAGTGGGGGAGGAACTTGAACCAGTGTATCTTGTGGCCCAACGATGACAATGGAAATATTGCCCTCTAATTATGCCCCAAGATTCTTATATGTTTTTCCTAGTCAATACAATCAACAACAATATCCTAGACCCACTTGGCAGAGTCAACAATATCCTAGCAAAATCCTAGAAAAACAAACAATACCCAACACCATCCTAGCCAAATCAAACATACCCATGATCTACATGGAAGAACCAACAATTCTTTGGGTTGTCAGGAAAATTCCGCAAAATATGAAATACCCTTTCCAAAGGTCGAATCAATAATATTAGGGGCTAGTATACCCTCAAAATGTGCAAATACCTTCTGGTCCTATTAATCAACCACTAGGAACGATACCTCAATCACAACCACCATCATCACAGCCACAACTTCAATTTCCTTCAAACACTTCACCACCGCTACACCCACAACTGCCCACACAACCTAATCCCAACCTAAATAATATAGCAACTCAAATTTCAGAAATATCATATACTTATTATTATTTTCTTCCCTCTTTATAATGCAATGAAATCCAATTGAGATCAGGGCGTACAATTCCTATAGAAAATCCTTTAATAAGTTCTGAGCAATCAAAACATGGAAAACATAGTAAAGGGCAGAACCAATCTGAAAAATATTCAACAACTGTAACTTATGATGGATCAAAATCATCTCCTGAACCTACCAAAAATCAAACAGAAACTAAATTTATAGCAACTGCTCCTCCATTTCCAGAAAGATTGGCTATAGTTAAGTAACCGATATATCCTAAATTTGATCTAATAAGAGAATTGCAAAATTAAAGTGTTAAGATTCCTCTTTTGCAAGCTTTCAAAGACGTGCCCATATACACAAACAACATTAAAGAGTTTTGTGTTAAGAAACCTAGAAGAAATCATAAGGACCCTCCTACTATTCATGTTATTGGGAAGCTGTGTAAAAACCATCATTTATACTATTTTTTTTCATATATTTTTTAAAATTTTTTTAATTATATTTGTAGTTTGTATTGTGAACTATTTGAAAGGTCACTAGGGAATTTAATACTTACTCATAAGCCATATAATATTTTACCTTTTTCATACCTTTTTTTACAATGACATTAATGTATCAATGATTTTATTTCTAGCTTCATCGTATAAATATATCTTTCCCTTTTTCATAATTTTGTTTACAATGACATTAATGTATCAATGATTTTATTTCTAGCTCCATCATATAAATATATTTTTGCATAAGGTTCTAGACCTTATTACTTTTACACACATGTAACATTACTACAACTTGGTGTCCACTCAATAATTCTTACAAAGTCTTACATTCTTAAACACTTTTATCTCTAACTGCATCGTATAAATATATCTTTCCGAAGGAAAATTTGAAGGATGGAAAATTTTCTTAAAGTTTAAAAACATTGGCGAATTTCACTAATCCCTAATATGAAAACTATAAAATGTTTATTGATATATTTGTAAAATTATTCAAATTTATTATGATTTTATATGTAGTCTCTATATAATGTTGGTGATTTTTAAGGTAAAATGATTTTATATTCTAAAATTGAGGCGAATTGTCTTTTATAAAAATTGGAAATTGGTCAATCTTTTTTGTGAAAAATATCATTGAAAAATAGCCCACAGGGCTAGCATCAGCCCTTAAAATTTTCCATTGTCCCTTTTTCATAATTTTGTGTACAATGACATTAATGTATCAATTACTTTATTTCTAACTCCATCGTATAAATATATCTTTGCATAAGGTTCTAGACCTTATTACATTCACACGCATGTAACATTACTGTAACTTGTTGTCCACTCAATACTTCTTACAAAGTCTTACATTCCTAAACACTTATATCGACATGATGTTTAACTTGTTGCTTGTGGGTTAACACTTTGATTTGGAATGCTATATACTATAATTTCGTATTTAAAATGAATGGTACTTAGTACGACCTACATCTTTGGATACATGTGATATCAATGTCAGAGCTTATTTGTAAATTCATATCACACACAACTATACATTATAATGCACACACATTTTAATAGCCTGCAACATATATAGATACATTAGAGTTCCCATCAGATGGTTTCCACGATTTGTTGTTTTGACTATTGATATTTTGTCATATATGAGGCATGGTAATTTTACTTTGTTTCCAAGTGTGGTATTATTTATGACATTACCAACCTTGCATATTTTCGTAACTTATATAATATTAACAACTCTTGTGGATTATTCCACACTTGAGCGGGAAGTTCTCTCCCATTGCCACATATTCCACTTTGACTTAACACACATCTATGGTTTAGAATATTGGGTCTTGAATCAATGATTGAGATGGATCTAAGGTTTTACCCTATGGTTAATGACTTTATGGGGTTTTCATTGTGTCAAATTTATTTTTCATTTAGTCTTTTCTTGTCATGCTGCTCTGCAGTTAGGATATACTCACAATTTTCAACAACAACCACAGTTTACAATAGCAACAACTAACTCGTGTACTCTAAACACCATTTTTCACCATGCTTCCACCATTTTTTGTTCAGAAATATTTGACTCTGTATCTTGTCGAGTGAGAGTGGTTTCCATCAATAGTGTGTCAACACTCTTATCAGAGGTAAAACCCTTTATAATGGTTCTCACAATGTTAGGTCCCTATAATACTAGTGTAACCCCCTTATTGTTATTGTTAGTGTAATCCCTTATTGTTATTGTTGTGCCCCATAGAAGCTCACTATTGTCATTTTTGTGTAGTTACATTATTATTTTTATGTAGGCTCTGATTATATTGTGATCCCTTAGACTCCTATATATACCAAGAATTGTATCATTTGTATCATTCAAGAATTGTTAATTTATGTGATGTAAAGGAGGTTTCTTCCCTGAAGAGGATATTTTTCAAGTCATTCATCTATCTTTCCTTCTATTTTATAAGTTGGTTGCATAACATTTGGTATCAGAGGATGAGAATTTTATACAGAAGCATCCAAAACTATTCAATCATTGAGGACAACAATTTTTTGAAGGAGAGGGGCATGTTAGGTCCCTATAATACTAGTGTAGTCCCTTATTGTTATTAATAGTGTGGACCCCTTATTGTTATTAGCAGTGTAGCCCCCTATTGTTATTGTTGCGCCCATGTAGCCCCAATATTGCTATTGTTGTGCCCCATAGAAGCCCACTATTGTTATTGTTGTGCCCTTACATTATTATTGTTATGTAGGCTTTGATTATATTGTTACCTCTTAGACTCCTATAGATACCAAGGAGGTCTTGTAATTTGTATCATCCAAAAATTGTTTATTTATGTGATGTAAAGGAGGTTGCCCCCTCAAAGAAGATATTTCTCAAGTTGTTGATCTATCTTTCCTTTTATTTTGTGAGTTAATTACATAACACACAACATTTGTGATTTCCATTTTTTTAAAATTGTTTTATAGTTAAAAACCACCAATTACAGTTTCTTTAAAAATATAGTTCCTTTGTTTTCAAGCATCACTTTTGTTCTCGCACATCACTTTGGAGGAAATAAGACTGCCCTTTTTCTATAAATTTCAATGGGTAAGCTTGTTCGTCAATTATGTCAGTTGTATGTTTCAAAGTATTTTCATTTTAAGTGTTCACTCTGTCATTCTTTAGATCTTTTGAATTAACTGTGTAATCATTAGGGCTGCAGATAGGGTTCCATTCCTTCCCAAACCCTAGGATTTTAAAGATTCAATGAGGTTATTTTACTTATATGTTATTTAGCAATATAAAGCCTCTATGGCTAAGTTAGGATTTTCTCCACCACTTAAGAAATACCAAGACTACGTTATCAACTTTTAAGTTTATTTTATGTTTATTCTCATTCCACTTACGATAAAGGATTCATAATTTTTGTCTCATTTTCTATGACAAAATATAATATTTTTGTCTTCCATTCTGCTCATCGAAAGGGTTCCTAACATAATTTGATAATAATCTTCTCATACTTAGTAGTAGTCAATAATTTGATTCTACAGCATTAAGATTTATTTTTCTATATATTTCACCATTAAACTTTGGGTAAACGTTTCACTGTTTCCATTCCTCGCACTATTTTTACTATACTTTATTGGATACCACTATATTTTCTTCTTCTATTTTCATTCTACAACCATAGCAAAACTAATTCCTTTCTCATTTTCCCTAGAAGGAAATTCTCGTTTTTTTTAGCAGAGCCTTTAGTTCATTTCCTTTGTTTTAAACCCAAATATTACATTCCCTCGAATTAACAATTTCATTTTCTATTTTTCTTCTAGGTACTCACTATTAGGTGTCCCTCAACGTATAATGCTCTCATCTCATTCCTACAATGAAGTTTTCTGAGTTTGATGTTTATAGTCCTGTTGTATCTTTTACCAGGATGGATAACCTTCAAACCTCTTACTTTGATTATTAGAAGTTGATGTTTCTATTTGAAGACAATGGTTGAACTGTTGTTATTATTATTATTATTTTTCTTTATTTATTTTTTGGTAATTCACAAGACATACAACCTCCTTTGGACTGAGGGAGTTTTTTTTTTTCTTAATATTCACTTTATGCCTATATAATAATGTATACTATAGATAGAATATTTAAATATTGTTATTTCAACTATCACAATTTATTTTTAGGACAAAGTTTTTCATTAAATGCATATTTATGTTTACTCAATGGTTTCCATTGTCTGTTCATTTTTATAGAGGTCCTATTTTATATAAAATTTATGCACAAGTTTGCATAACCCCTTTTTAATCTTTGTACAAGTTTGGTTCTATAACTTATTTAGACATTTTCCATACGCAATGATAAAGCATTGTATCTCTTTGTTGTGATATTATTTTTGTGAAGTATTATATAGTAATTATCGCAACACAAATGCTTCTATCATTAGCAAGTGTTCTCTTCTTCCTTTATGTTTATATATAAATTGATGGATAATTACAAGGATGTGTAAACTTGTTTTTGGTTGATTTTTCTAAGACTTTCCCACTATTGTGCATATTTTAAACTCATACCACAAGGATTCTTGTACTTTATCTCATCTAAAAGTTTTCCTAGAAAAATGTGAGACATAATTTATTTGTATATTAAGAAAACTCTTATATCTTTTGTTTATCCCTTTTTTGGGAATTACACATATTCAACCCCCTTCTTTGTTTCAGGATTTTATCATCATATTCATACTTGTCACAATTCAATGACAAAACTAACTGTAATATTTATATTGAATTCAAAGATATTTGTTTATAGTATTTTTTGTCTTAGACTATCTTGGGAATCAATTTATGATTAAATACAGAAATCATATTTTTCACCATGTACATCCTCTCATATTCTAATTGTAACAAACTATAGAATAGGAAAGGAACATAAATAATTCTCATTCTCATTTCTAATTCATGGAGAATAATAAAGTTAGAAACATTGACTTGATCACTTTATCTTTTTTGGGAAATTAAAGGTCAAGTACTTGGCTCCTCCCAACCTTGATACATCAAACTACTTGTCTCACTCAAGCAACTAGGCCTGCAATTCTTTTCTTCCTTCCTTCTTTCTTCTCTTTAATCTCTTTTCCAAATCCTACTCTCAGAATAATGATACAAAATCAAGAGAATTCAAAGGTATTATCTATCTACTACTCTTTCGGTAGTTAATAACTACCTCCACCTCACGAACAGGTGGCATGTAGTTTCCTTATCATTAATGAGCTCCTATTTCCCACTCTTGAGGAAAACTCCCTGTCTTCTAGGAATTATTTATTTGGCCAATATCATAATTTATGAATTATATCTAATCATCCAAATTAAATGCCTAGGGCTTGCTCATGGATAATAATAACATTTCATATTTAAATTGGAACCTTTTTCGTCTTTCAACCATTTGTACTTAGCCACTAATTTCCCAATTTTTTGTCTTTATTTACAGAATAAAACATAATTACAACTTTTACAAACAACCATTATCAGTAATGAATTAATAATAATTGAAATGTTCATCTATTTTCCATGTAGTATACATGACCAAATAAAAAAATAGATAAAATTATACACATTTATTTACAAACACATCATTAATCTAAGGGATATCATAATCTAATCTAATCTTAAGAAAAAATATTCCTATGAAATATGATGACTGTCGAGATCCTGTAGTCACTGTTTAGGTGAGAGGCATTAATTTCCCAAACACACTGGTGAACTTGGGATCTGTTATCAATATCATAACATTAAAATCTTGTATTTTCCTTGGGATGCATGAGTTGAGGCTGACACCTACTATGTTGGAATTAACTAATAGATCTGTAATTAAAACATAAGAAATTCCTAACAATATCATTATTTTGGTGGACTCTTCGCAGTACCTCCCTATTTCTTGGTTTTCAATCTTAAATATAAATTGGATGAACACCCTCTTATATTAGGTAGATCATGGCTTGCCTATGTTGATCCATATATCAAATGTCAAACTGGGAACATGAAAATTGCTAAATGAACAACCATCAAAAGCCTTATCCTTTATCCTCTTGCTAATCCAATATGGTTCTATCCTGATTATGAAGAAGCAAAATTGCATCTTGTCCTCACTATTGAAAAATTCCTCAGCTTTAAATGAAAGTTTGAGTATGATACCATTAGTAGCGTTATTAGTCAACCATTTATTGTAGAATTTCCAACTTCATGTTGGAATCTATGTTGGATAATGAAGCTCAAGGTAACCCTATGGAAGATCCCACTAGTAATCATATTCATATAATAGTGGTTCATAAAAGCGTTCGCATTGAAATCGAGGCCGGCAAAACATTAAACAATAATGCTAACCTAATTGACACTCAACGTGAATGATTGATATAAGTCCTTCAAAACCATAAATAAGCTTTAACCAAAGATTACACAAATATGAAGGGCATCAATCTTGAACTATGCACACTTCATATCTATATAGAGAAAGATGACTGTCCTATCCGTCAACCTTGAAGGATATTAAACTCACACCTTAGGAATGTAATTAAACAAGAAATTCATAAATTTCTCGATGCTAACTTTATATGTCCCATATATGATAGTCAGTGAGCCTCACTATTAATTGTTGTTCTAAAAAGAACAGGAAGTGGCACATTTGCATAGATTATACGGAATTAAAAAAAAACCATGCAAAAATACCACTTCCCTCTTCCGTTTATTGATCAAATTCTTGACACTCTTACTGGAAAGAAATATTTTTCTTTCCTAGATGGATTCAATAGATATAACCAGATTCAGATCACTTTAAAAGACCAAGATAAAACCACATTCACTTATCCATGGGGGATGTTTGCATACAAAGTTTCCCATTCAGCGTCTGCGACACACCTGCAAGTTTTCAAAGAGAGGTTTTTGAGTATATTTTATGATCTGATTAATGATGGACTTGAGATTTATATGGACAAATTTACACATTATGGTGATGAATTTGAAAAATCCCTAAATAACCTGGCAAAATACATAATTAGACGTATATTAACTAGGTTGTGCCTTAGCCACGAAAAGTGCCATATGTTAATAATAAAAGACATGGTATTGGGACACTTTATCTCTGTTGTAGGCATCCAAGTATATGCAATGAAAATCAAGTTAATTCTTTGACTCCTTGATCCATAGACACCAAAATACATACATAGCTTTCTTGGATATGCTAGTTACTATTGCCAATTTATAACTCATTTTTCAAAAATTACAACACCTTTATATATATTAATAGGGAATGTGGACTTTGATTGCACTGATATATGTTATCATGCTTTTGCAGAATTGAAAAAGATACTTTCAACAACACTTGTACTACGCAGTCCTAATTGGGAACTATCATTCCACATATCCTCTGTTGCATCTGATACAACCATAGGAGCAGTATTGGGCCAAGAAGAATACATGAAGCCTTATGCCATTTATTATATCAATAAAAAATTGACCCCTATAAAGCTAAATTATATCGTGATAGAAAGAAAATTTTTGGCTGTTGTCTAAGCTATTAATAAATTTCATCACTATATTACACATTATCCTCTCCTTTTATATACCAATCATCCTACTATTAAGTATCTAGCTAATAAACTAGTTATTAATGGTAGAATAACTCACTAGCTACTCCTGTTGCAGGAATTTGATAATACTAACAAATATCATCGAGGTAAAGAGAATCTCATTCCAAACTTCTTATCCAAGATCCCTCTTGCAAATTATTCCTATCCTATAGAAGATTGATTTCTAGATGAACATCTATTCACAATATCTATTAAAACATCGTGGTATGCAGTTGTTGAGAATTATCTTGTAGTAGGAAATTTTCCTTCCCATCTATCACCTTGTGATAAGAAACATATTATCGAACACAATGGTTGATTTTCTTGGATATATGGTTATATTTTTCACATAGGAACAAACCATTGAATTTGTAGGTGTATAAGAGAAGACAAGGTTTATGATATCCTGAAAGCCTGCCACAATGAGTCCTATAGAGGGCCATTTTACTAATTAGATAACCAAACATAAAGTTCTATAAACGGGCTACTTTTGGCCCACAATATTCAAGGATGCCAAGAAATACACTCAGAGTTGCGATAGATGCCAAATAATGGGGCATCCCATTCAATCTGATGAAATTCCTCTTCAAACACAACTTATGTTAGAGCCATTTGAAAGGTGGGTATGGATTTTATGGGCCCTATTAAGCCTCCTTCAAGTTAGAAATCATATATTTGGTAAGTATTGATTACATGATGAAGTGGGTTGAGGTGATAACTGTTTCAAGAGAAACAAAATAAGTATTTATAAATTTCTTGTTTGAGCTCTTTGTTCAATATGGCCTATCCATAGAAGTCATCATCGATGGAGGACCACAATTTACAACTCATAATATTTCTGCAACTCTAAAGAAATACCACATCAAACATAGAGTTACCTCATTGTACCATCCGTAAGAAAATGGTTAGGCTAACGGTATGAACACGGTTTTGGAAAATATTTTGACTAACATAGTGGATACAAACAACTAATACTGCACTTCTAAATTTCCTAAAGCCTTATGGGCTTATTGTACAGCTTGACGTAAAACCATTGGCTTCTCACCTTACTATCTTGTTTATGGTAAAAATACAATCTTTCTAATTGAATTCAAAACCAAGGCTCTTAAGACTATCCAAGAACTCAACCTGGATATTTCATAGGAACAAAAGTAATGCCTACAACAACTCAATGAGTTAGACAAAATGTGCCTTGCTACTCTGTAATGGACATCTATAGTTCAACAACAGAGGGCCAAATGGAATGATCGTCTCATTAAAAAAATCCTTTCAAAAAGGCAATTGCCATTATTGTATGATTCCATTAATGTAATGCCTTTATGATGCCATTGAAGTATACAACAATGGAACTCTATGCCTCACTACTATTGACAACTCTAGTATTTTCTATCTTACCAATGGTCATCAATTCCATTTATACCATCAACTAGTCATAAAAGAATCTTTTCTTCCCAAAGTTACAGAGGATGCAAATTCTCGCAGATAGTAAGTGGAAGGGTAATAGCCCCCACACCTATGACCACGTAAATTTATTTTAATATCAGTAATATATATATATATATATATATATATATATATATAGATAGATAGATAGATAGATAGATAGATAGATAGATATTCTATTTATTTGATTCTTTTAGTTTGTTGTTTTTCTCTTTTGATTGCATTTGTTTGTGTTTTTTTGTATAACTAATTCTGTCTTAAGTTGTAGCCAATGTTCCCTAAGTCATTACTATTGCTAATCAAATTTGCAATTGTTATTACCCCAAAATTACCATTTCTATTGCTTTTGGTACAATCACTGTTCCCTTACTAAAATATAAACAAGCATATTGCTATTATGTATTTGCAATATTTTTTGTAAAATAATCTCCTGACACCTATTTAAAATTATTATGATTCATTGAAATGATTACCCTTTTTACTCCCATCATTTGCTTCACCATTTTGATAAATAGAAGGGAGAAAAAAACTATGTTATTGTTTCTTTGTAATGATTTGAATGATTATTATTCCATTCGTGTTAGTTATCTTTTTCAAGTTCCTTTTTTTGGAAAAATTGTGTTAATCATCATTAAAGAATTTGTGGCATAACCTTCTATGGAGGCCCATTCGCATAAGACTGTATATTAAACATTAACAATAACAATAAAGGAATTAATGACTATATTGAAGTTTTTTGTTATTACCTGAAACGCTACATCTTATTTCACACTAAAATAGGCACGACAAAGGGACTATGGTGGGACATATGTTCAAGAACTTAACCCATGAACTAAATAATGTGCTTAAATGATAATCTTCTGTACCATCCAGTTTCCACCATTTAAAATTATCTTATAACTAAATCTTTAATAGGAAAGTTGAAATACAAGTAAACCCACTCGAATACTGAACATGCTTGTTGGTAATGGGGCCATGCTTGTATGGTACCAAGGTAAACCCACAGAGTGTTTAATAGGCTTGTTGGCAGTGGGGTTATGCCAAGTAAATGTAGATAAAAAAATTTAGCACTATACTACTCGCCCTGGAAAAGGATGTTTCCATATTCAATCATCATTAATCCCTTAAGTCAAGGATAAGGAAAATGAACCCTGTACTTGGGCTTCCAGGGAATGATTTGAAATTTATTATAATGAATAATGCCTTGATGTTATACTTTAAATATATTACTATGTTATGGGATGTGTTATCACTGGGCTAGAAAGAATTGGCCTGCTTCAACTTTTAACCTAGTGTAACTATTTCAAACCACTTGAATTGGAAGTTAGTCCGTCCAATTTGAGAGGGATCTCTCAAATATTATCAAATATTCTTGAAACAATTGAAACAATCAAATGACTAACTTTGATTTCTTTTTGTGTTTTTGTAGGTGAAGAAAAACATGATTTCTACTACCATTGGGCATGGAGTCAAACTACAAAAATAGAAAACAATAAAGTTTAATGGAAGTTGAGGCATCTATAGATTTTAAAATGACACAAATGAACATCTAAAGCCATACATAGTATATGAAGGAAATTTGAGCAATTTAATGAGATTTCGAAGTAATCAAGATACTATGTGAAACTAGAAACAATCATGATAAAAGCCATAAAAGCCATGAAATGAATCTCAGGTACATAAACAGAGTACCTGCAAATTTATATTCAAGGATTAACATATTACAAAAGGTCAGTTATTCACATTCTTAATGAACCCTTCTCCAAGTCAATAACCTACTTATTTATAGAGAAAATATCTCTTTACCTATCTTGTCACTTGGGCCAAATTTGATCCACTATTCTAGAGACCTACTCTTACTTTTCTTCTAACTAACAAAGTCCTCATAGGGATTTTCTATTTTACAATAGTTGGACTCAACTAGAACTCTAGTCTACTAGCTTTAAAGCCATGACCAATTTTTGTTGATGTAGATAACTGAATCCAAGTGTATGCTAGATTTGTTGGAGTGCCATTAAATATTCAAATTGTTGATAGACATCAATTAAATCTCCCTTTATGTCAACTACCTTGATGAGATGGTTAATTTATAGATGTGGTTATTTGTTGACTTGGCAGGCTGAAAAAAAGGAGCTTATCATGATGACATGGACACACTTTATTATCTGAAATCCACCTAGAGCTTGGATATCTGATATAAAAAATATTCAAAAAGGCACAAAAATAGAGATTTTCATGATTTCTTAGCAAAACATCGTTTTCATAAATTTCGAAGGAAACTTTTGTAGTGACTTTGAAAAACACTCGTAGGCTACCTTTTTTCTCCATCTACAGGTTTTGAGGCCTTTGTTGATGTTTATGAGCTAAAGATAAGCCTTCAAAACATCCTTTTCTGAACTCTAGAGCATCCTTAACCCTTATGGAATGCTACAATAGTTTTGTTGCAAAGACTTGACTTCACTATGGGCAGCTGCTATAAAAGTTACATAATTTTGATTTTTTCAAGTTTTTATGATTTTAATGGCTCCTTATGACTTCTAATACCATGCTGACTATACATATGGCTGAGTTAACTAAAATAACTATAGTAAAGACAAAAATTACAGAGCTTTCCATATGATGGAGCAACACTTACTTCAACAATAATTTTGAGGTCTTTCTTCTTGAGTTCAACCTGGACCATCTCAATCTGAGTTTCTAGTGATGTAACTTGTCCTCATAAGGTTTTTCTATCTGCTTGAAACCATCTATTTCTCCTATACATGTGTTCTAGCATTATGTGTCAAGTCAGAGTCCTTTTTATCATCTTCTTAAAATTGTCTGCAATTTCATCATAAAAATCTATTTGCTTTAACAATTCATTTTGGTATTCATCAAACTCTAGCTTGGTCTTGATTACTTCTTGTATGGACTCCCTTAACTATTCTTGTAGGACTTCTATTTCACTTTTTTCTTGAACAATCTCCTTGCCCTTCTTTCTCTTTGATGATTTCTTTGATAACTCTATTTTGCTCAATGGTGCTTCAGGTACCTTCTCCACTTGCTGCATTGATCTTGTGATAGGTTTCCTTGGCCTAAAAATTAAACCCTGATCTTCTTGAGTAAAATCTAATTTCTTTTCTCTCTTGTTTTTCTTCTCGGTTTAAGTTGTGGTCACTTCCACAGGTTTCTCAATTGGGCTTTCTTCAATGTCTATAGCATCTAAAATGTTAGTCAATCTAACCTTCTTTTCACTATGTTCCTGTTCTTTCTTCTATCATCTAGTCATTCTCCTCTTAGCACTTGTAGAAGCCTCAATTATAGGTTGTTTCTCTGTCACTATCTGTTGTTCTACTCTAGGCTTTTTCTCTGTTCTAGGTGTTGCAGATTTGGCTTTTGGAGTTTTTCTAGAGGGAGTATCAACATCTAGTTCATATCCACTTAGGAATAAAAATGTAAGCCAGTCCCTATTCAATTTATTAATATCTACAACTACTAACAATTTTATAAGACCGTGATGAAAATAGATGTACTACTTGCCTCTGGTTTAGCTTGCACCTTGTGAACCATATTTCTTAAACTTCCGAAGAGATAAAAAGGAATATCTAATGGTTGTTTACTTGTGAGGTGAAGTAGCAACCTAAAGTGGTATTGGTAGACCATATTAAACCTTCCCTCACATGTAAAATACTTCTAAATAACCATCAACAACTTGGAATAACTTTCTTTGAGATAGGTCCTAGGGATGCCCACTTCCATATCAATCCTTTGATGTTCTTTCTTCAAGAATTCATCACAATTCTACAGCTGGAACTTCTGAACCTTAAATCATGTTTCCTATGTTCTTGGGATTTTAGTAGCATGAGAAATGGTGTCTGGAGATACATTCAAGCTCAAGATGCCCACCTTCGTGCCAACCCTTCTGAAATCAAAAGCGCATTCCTTCGTAATTTGTGCATGAAAACCTTGCAACTTTTGACAAAATCAATGAGACCCCATGCTGGCAAATGACTGTATAAAAGTGGGGTCTTCCTTAATTAGTTTCATGTTTGTGTGATCATAACGTACCACAACCCCTCCTTTGTAGTTTTTTCTGGTGGCCATGATTGCTAACACATTGACAAATACTTGTAAGTTTCTTCCTTTTACCTACAAACCAAGCTTAGAACACTTAAACCTCACCTATACCACGACTAGACCTATCTTGATAGTGAAAGCCCTGATTTATGGCAACATGTGTGCACTTTTTGATGAGAGCGGATGGTATAAAAGGAAAGAGAGAGGTAAAAGTGATTTAGAAAAGAGTGGAGTACAAGGAGATCAAGAGGCATAAAAACTCAGTACCTTCAGCATCACGAATAATCATTTTGAACAAAATTGATATACAACAACAAACTCTCATAGCAAGATAAGTGTCAGAGAGGACCATTTTTATATGGAAGTGTCAAGGACTTTCATAGCAAATTATAGGTTTGTGTAACCACATTTGCAACAAAAGATTGTAAAAGTGTTAGCCCTCAAAAGTATGAAATGATGACTTCAAAACAAATGGAATTATGACCTTTTCTCTTTTATGATGACCCTATCAAACACTAAATGTATTGTATGACAACTTTCACATGAACCTAAACATAGAAACCCTATCTAAGATGACTAATCAAACTAAAAATTATTTCTAAGGGTTATCATGGATAACAGGTTGTGGGACCTCTAGGAGTTTTCACATTTTTCTTATATCATTGAAATTTTTACGATCTTGCTACAAAAAGGGAATATATATTCTACTAACATTAATGGAATGTATAATTCAAATATTATTCTTTTGATTCTTTCATTTATCTATGCTCTTCAATCATTGTCATGTCATTATTTTATTAATAGGTGTTAAGTCGATTAATCATTATAATAAAATCTTGCCTGTTTTAGAAGTGATCTCTTGATTTAATGATTGAGTTTTCGGTGGCAACTAGATCAATAAATCATGTTGTAAGTTATATGAAGGTACAATTTTTTATTCTCGAAATTTGAAATGATTGCATTATTGACCTCTCCTCTCTATTGAAATTAGTGTAGTCACTATCCGAGGATGACTGTTAAAATTAATTGGGGGTGAGGGTACAATTATTCATATTTATGTAGGAATGAAATTAAATACATATTTACACTGAAACATAGAGCTACAACAAATATTGAACTTCAATTAATTGATAACAAAATACTAAAACTATTTACAGGTAGAATGGAAATAAACTAGCCCGAGTGATGGAAACTTATCTCTGAGAAGAGATGTGGCAGCTACATGCCTCTGAACTGTGTTACAATTAGAATCACATGCCTTTTTATTATTGATAAACAAGGGAAAACCACAAACATATTAAGACCTAACAATAGGAGATGAAGCACCAAAATTTTGTAGGCCCTGTTCGGGTTAGTTGGTACGCCAACTTCCCGGGGTCGTAACTCTAACATACGATCTCTGTTTGACATGCACAATACATTTTTTTAAATATGTATCCGAGGACTACAAATTCTAACTACAAAAACCTATTTAGAGGTTTTTGTTTTCCCATTTTCCAAAAATATCTCATTTAAAGACTAAAAATGGGTCTAGAAATTCAGGACTCGAAAAACTGCCAAAAATAGTAAATTGTGCTACAATTAAGGAAACTAAAAGAAAAAGTGTTGGGGGTCCAATTGGAATATGTGGGTGACAACTAATATCCACCTTGATCATACGATTTTATGATTTTATCAATTTATCTTGTTACATCTGCATGTTGTGCCATTATTTGCAAGTTATTACTTTATTTACGTTTAGGAAAGCCAAAAGGCTAACACAATCAACTTCAGTATTCACAAATGTATGTAACCATTTTTTAACAAAATAAGTAAGTTGTAGACACAATCATGGGGGTTCCATCGATTATATATGAACCGATCCATCTACAAGCCATAGATGAAATGCACACCATTATGTATTGGGTAGAATGGGTGTAGTAATTTAGAAAAATTCAAGGTTTCAATAGAGAAGTTGCATTAGAATTCATGCAAAGCTTGAACAATGGAATGATGATGGTAAATAATTTACATGTTCAAGTAGTTGAAGAGGCTATAGATCAAGCTATATGGTTATAAATAGTAGGAGAAATATGCTATGAGCTACATACTTCACTCCAAAATGCAATTTTTTTGTTTTTACATGACGGAGAGGAATTGGTCAGAAGAGGGAAGGGTATAATCCCAAATCGTTTTCAGAACCTTGGAAGGAGGTGGAAGAAATATTCCAAATATATATCACATGTAATGGAAGATACAACATGGTTAGAGGTCACCACCTTAAGATATTGGTGTATTTGCGACATAAGGTATCTTTGAATATTCCCTTTTTCTTGAAATCTATGTTGTATAGAACAACACTTAAAGTTAGAAAGGCTAAATAACCTTCTGTAATCATAAGCCACCATTGATTAACTAAATTATTAGTTATAAGGAACTTACAAAAAACCCAATAGTTTTGGGAAAATTTCATTGGGCTAAATGGAGAACCTGTGAATGAACTGAATAATGATGAGGAAGTTCTTCTAGACAATGCTCCAAAAAATATTGAAGTTGCTATAGATGGTGAAAATCCTGAAATTGGAACTACTAGAAAGAACCTTGAAGCCACAATTAGTAATGAAAATCTTAAATTTATAATTGGAAGTAAAAATTCTTAGGAGGAAGAGAATTTTGAAATTGATGTAAGACAAGATGATGTTGACAATTTGGCTGATCTATTGACATCAGAGCAACCAAATTTCCCTCTCAATAGAAAAGAAGTGGGGAAGGCAAATTTTGTGGCATTAGAAGAATAAACCTTAGTTGCAAAATGAATTCCCCAATATGACAATTTTCAAGTTGAAGCTACCTACTTAAGTACACCCCACTCTGAGGATATCTTTTTCCAAAACCATCTATGCAAAAATTCCTCAAGTTGAAGTTTCATAGATGGAATGTGTAATACTTGAATGTACTCCACCTAAACTTTCACAACCTGAATCTTCCTTATTGGGTACTCTGGTCATTGAAAGATATAATAAGTTAGAGAGACAAATTTCCTCTTATGGCCATGTTACCTAGAGGAAGGAGAAGGTCAACCCAATTTTCTAAACTATAGTAAGGACTCACCTCATCCCCTCTCATGTCTCTAGGGAAGTCAACCTCCTTCTTAGGGGAAATAGATTTAACAGAGAAAACTTCTGGTGAGAAAGGAGAAATTTTTTAGGATCAATCCATGTAAAAATTACTGGAAATAGTGATAATCTTTATTCAATTAGATAAGGAAGAAATGATGATTGGCTTATGACATAAAGGAGAAAAGGTGCATGAAGATGGGCAAGACCTCAAAAACGTCTGACAATCAAGTGAGGAGAATTTGGATCAAATTAGTCAAAATATCAAAAATTCATAGGTACTTGAGAAATCAAATTTATATCAAGAAGAACCTAGTGTAGAAGTGGAGCATACATTAGAAAAAGCACAAGATTTATTAAAATATTTAGATATGGAGGAAGGAATGGCTGTTGTGACTCAAGAACATTTTATTGATTCCTTAGTCGATGTAGTTCAAGAGTTGTCTACTAATATTTCAACAATCGTAGCTCAGGTTCGTCCCATTCATTCCCCTACTACTGCAACTCATGAACCTTCCACTAACTCTGCAACTACAATTGTCTAGGAACATTCTATTGGTTTTGCAACTACTATGGTTAAGCTCCTTCTGTTGATTCTCCAGTTAATGAGGTTAAACAGCCTTCTATTGATTATCCCATTGATGTAGTTCAAAAACCCCCCATTGATGTCACAATTACTTTCTAGGGCATTCCATTAAATCCTCGACAACCATGGCACAAGAACCTTTAGTTGATCCTTATGATTTATATTATTCAGGAACCTTGTGTTGATGCCTCGATTGTTATGGCTTGTGATCTTCCTACTAATTCCTTGGCTATTATAACTCAAACAATTCTGATTGATTCCCAAACTACTGAAACTCAAGAATCTCTTGTTGATTGTCCACAGGCAAAAGTCTATAATCCACCTATTGTTTCTCTAATTGTTCCTTCCAAAAGTAGAAGCTAAAGACAAAAATAAGAAAGTATTGAAGTAGGAAGGGACAAGGTGAGAAATAGCCTTTTTAAAGGAGTTTTCACTTTGAAAAAGGATAAAGTTTCTCTAAAAAGGAGGACACATGAATTAGACAGATAGTTTCTAGAAGGAAAACAACCTTGTGCTGGTCATAAGAGAAAGGCTGCAAGGAAATATAGTACCAGTAAGAAAATAAAAATATATGGATATCGAACCACAGAAATACAGACCAAAGAAATGATTCAGACAAATATAGGAGTGAAAATAGATACCATGCCTCCATATTCTCCCTTGATTCTGAAATCTGAAATACAAACATTGAAGAAGATTTTAGATAAGTATCTAGGAGAGGTGGTTCCTCAATATGAACATCAGAAGTTAGGGAAACAATTGTCTAGATTAACACATGTGGAACTAGAAACAATTGAGCACATATCTAATGCTTTAAAAAATATACACAAGTTGTAAGAAAAAGTTCACAATTTGACATGAGAAAGGGATGAAATTTGTTCCATGATTCCAGATGTTTTGGCTTGCAAAGGCC
This sequence comes from Pinus taeda, assembly GCA_000404065.3. Lineage (NCBI taxonomy): Eukaryota > Viridiplantae > Streptophyta > Pinopsida > Pinales > Pinaceae > Pinus > Pinus taeda. The sequence continues at coordinate 74,575 of APFE031751320.1, forward strand.
CATCCTATAATTATGCCCTATTTTTTATGGAATAATACTTAATGATTAAGATTCAGGTAGTGCAACATGGCTTTTCCTATGAGTCTACTTATTTTTTGAATTTCATAACTATTTTCCATAATCAGAACGAACACAGAAAGTATATTTTTTGTGAACTTTATATGCATAATTTTCTGTTGATGGAGAAAATAAATGAAAATGTTTTGCACTTTTTGAAAGATGTGCAACTTCAAGCCCTTATATATTTCACATAGAACTAGATAAAATGGTAGAAGGCGTACAATACTTATGAGCATAATGAAACAAATTGTGAGCTATGGGTTTGAGGAGAACCTGAGAATGAATTCACCATATTATATAAGCATAATATATTTTCTATAAAATTAAATGTTTTCTCTGCTCTCAAAGATATTCAATTGGGAGTATTGATCGCATATCTTGAATATTTTAAGGACATTAAGGATGATGTAGTAAAAGGGGCTAGAATGAGATGGATGAAATCTTCATGAGAGTTAAAGAATAAGGAACCCTTTGGCCTCCATAACTTTCAACAAGCTCTTTCTAGAGTTCATGCTTATACTGCAATTGTAATGGAGGTAGGAGTTATTTGGATGGGAAGTAGATACCGATGCCACATGATTCAGTGTCCTCTATGTTGTTACTGATATAACATGAGTTCTCTAAACAAACTAAGCATTTGACTCTCCAAGAAATCAAGTACATGGTCAGATTTAGGTGCAGAGGAGAAGAAACTTACAAAGCTTACTCCTCGACTACCCGGCGTGTTAATTATTTGTTTGGTCGATATAGATATTAATTGCATGAGGACATGTAATTAGGTCAGTGGGGGGGTGATTTTGGTCAATGTAATTTTTGTATTTTGTTTCATCTAATTTCTTATGTTTTATAATAAGTCCTTGTCCTTGTTGATTTATACTCGTATTCTTTGCTCAATATGATTTAAAATTTGGTAAAAATCGATTTAATCATATAATTATGTTTTAATGAGATAGATAAAATATGTTTCTTTATAATTGAGCTAATATTTCATTGGATGAGATCTTGTTGAAAATAGAGATTGTGAAGATTTATGAGGAATGACTGTGTTGAAAGGATTCATGGCTAATTAAATCGAAGCATTTTCTAATTGAAGAATTGGTTATGAGACAGAATCCTTGGTTTCTTCAATGAAGATAGGAGTGTCAACTTAATTTAGAAGGAACGTTATGAGAATCTTTTATTCTCAAGAAAATTCCTCATGCTGTAAATATTTTGTTGTAACTCTCCATTTTGTAATATAAAAATAGGGGAATTTACCTTTGGTGTTTAGTTGTACTTTCGTAAAGGACAAAAATAAGGATAAAGCTTTTGATTGTAATTATCTCTCTTAAGGATCATAAGCTAAATAGTTTTTACTTGATTTCAGTATTGTCAACTCTCTCTTAATCTAAATTTCTTTTACAGGGAATCTAACTTTGGGTAGTTCAGGCCTACTTATTAGACGAAGAAATATCTTACTTGTGTAAAGTAAATTAGATTAGCTTTATGTTGTATCTTCTTTCTAAATAGTTCTCTTTTGATTTAGGTTATAGATGGTTATTGAATAGTTTCATTTATGTTTTCAATAGCAATATAATTCATTGAAGTATCTCGTTTTGTTGTTTCCTCGACATATAGTAGTTGTTCCTTAGATTTCTTATTGTTGTTTCTTTAATTGAGTGTTCTTGTTTCCTGAAGCGTTATTGTTAAAATAGATAGATTATGATATTTTTTATGAACGGTTAGATAATAAATAAGTATGAATTGAGGTTACTTATGTTGTTTCTTAGCTAGAAAATTTATTCAACAATAATTTATGCATTTGAATTTCCTTTTCGTAGCAAGATTTGATTTCATTAGATATAAAAATATTTTCCGTGTTGATAATTAGGATCAATCTGCCTATGTAAGAAAGATTCAGAGTTTAGACTAACTCATATAGCATCAACATTATCTCTTGAAAGCCTCTTGCATAGACTTTGTTGACTTCCTTGAGATAGAAATATAGATCCATGGGTTGATGAATTTATGTTCAATACTTGGTTGTTTTTTAAGCAATAAATAGTCTTGACATATGACACACAAATTTCCATTACACTCATAATAAAGAATTGTAATAAAATTAAATCTTACCTTATTAGTAGCTTATCCATGGGGCAAACTTTGAATTTTACTTTGATTCCTATCATAGTAAAGCCAATTTAAACTGTAAACCAACTAACATAAATTAGAGCATTAAATTACGTTCATAACTTAGAAATTTCGAAACTGAATGAAATATTGATACTAATCTTGATTTTCTCTTTTTTTCTTGCTTTACACACACTAGATCAATTTCCACACCTAAAAAGCATCTAGTGGGCTTCTCTTTTCTCGTACACACTGGATAGGTTTCAAACTAGAACATATGGGAATATGATTAAGCCTAGTCACTACCCCGTGAATATGGGAACTACCAACCCCAGTAGTCTTCCTTTTACAAAATATTACCATTGGGATTCTATAGGCTAACTTTCCTCCACTTGACACATTACAGAAGACAAGGACCCAAATAGTCCTATGCTTGTTTGTGACTACAAATTATACAACACATACACATATACATGTGGAAAAATAAAACATGGCACAATTCAACGTATACACATATACAACACAACATGTACACATGACATAATATAAAATGTACACAACACTATAACCGACTACAAGTCTATAGTCTCGTATCATTGGGAATCTAGAGACTATACTATCTCCACCGGTGTAAATGAGGAATCCAAAGGATACAAGGCCTCCACCCAATCAAGAAATCTAATGGACCCTGTTCGTTCACCTGAACATTGCCTTTTTCCATTTTTTTTCCATGCGCACCCAAAGCCCAAATGCTAGGTCTGTCGCTCCTTCATTTGGACATGCTTGTCCCCACATGTCGCAGATTACGTTGATTTCATTCTACTGATATATCCTTCAACATTCCTTGTTCATCATGTAAGCAAGGGAACAATATGAAAATAATTTTTATATGGTATTACAATCACATATCATCGAGAAATACTTTTTCCCAATTGATTTCTCATTAAACCAAAAATATTTTTATGACACTCACATCTGCATTAAATAAATTGAAACAATCATTCTAACACAAGAATGACCCTTGGCAAATCCTGTCAGACACAATGGAATATTCATATATATATATATAAATAATATATATATATATATATAGAAACACACACATCAGCATGATCATGTATACAATACATAATTACATGTGTAATTAGAGTTAAGGTTAAGAGTACTTCCATTGTGCCATTTCACTTTCCATTATTCCCATGGACCTAACTAGGCCATTTTGTTGTCATATTATTTTCCCTCAACCATGAACATAACATATATTGGATTATTTCAAATAAAACAAAGGTTAGATAACTCCTTGAATATAAACAAATCATGCATTACTCAAGCGAGTTTTTTCTATAATTCCTCCCTTTTCCTCTTCCTTTCACCCTTTTCTTTCTTGTTATGTGGAAATTTCCAAACATTTACCTTTCATCGACTGTTGTCATGTTCAGGTGTAACTCTCCATTATGTTCTAGCATTGGCCTTTTTCTAACATATCTACCCAACATTGGCATGTTCTTATTCATTTCAATCATGCATTGTGCCTTCCCAACATTTCACAATTTCATTTACACTCATTGTTTATGCATAGGTCTCTTTCAATTTGTGTTGTCCTATTGGTTCTCCTTGACCCTCTACCAGAGCTCCTTTGGCTTCCATGCCACCCAATCCAACTTGCACCAAGGTCTCCAAGAATAAAAACCAAAAGCCAAATATAAAATTGAAGGGAAATTTCAAGAGGGAACAAAGAGAAACAATGTGAAAACGAAATCCAAAACAACAATCATAAAGGAAAACAACAAACTGAACAATGTGGCCATGCATAATCAAAAGTAAAAAATGGAAAATCAAGCATGAAAGCAATTGAAGAACTCAAAACATCAAATAGTCAACAGTCACAACCACTCCAATCCCATGAATTTTGTTGCCTTCAATGCTTCACGAATAAAAGCTTAGTCCTATCCTTTTCAAGATTTAATGGAAGCCCTTTTATGCTTGTAATTCCCTTCTAATTTCTCCTAGGAGGATTCCTTTAACATGTATCATAGGTTCTTGACGGAAAAATCCTTCCTCTTCCTTCTCTTCCTATTGGCATTATGATACAGGTGTTGTCCTTGATCACAACTCACTCAGATGAAAGGTCATGGTGCAGCATGTCAACAACAAATAATTACAGGTGTACGCAGGTTCACCTTGACCAAGCTGCGTATACACGTAGTTTCACTGAACACAAGTAGCATATACATACACATGCACTTTCACAAAAGGAAAAGTACATATAGCTTGGAAAACTAAGTTTTTGGTTTGAGGTACTTGGTCCAAGGTATTTTGATCCATGGTATTGGTCCAAGGTATTTGGTCCGAGGTATTGCCCCTAGGTATTTGGTCCAAGGTATTGGTCCTAAGAGGTTTTGATCCATGGTATTGAGAAAGGCATAAAAATATATAAGGAGGAGAAGATCATTAGGCCAATGTGTGCAAGTATCGAATATCTGATGAAGTGTGAGATCTAGTATGCAGGTTATTGGCTTATGGTGCTTTACTTGATATGAACCAAGGATGAACCTTAGAAATTGATGAGGGATAAGATCTAATGATGGATCAAGATCTTAAGGCTTGAAATGAATTATTATTATATGGTTTGATCATGTATATTCTAGATTTGAATACTGACACATGTTTTATTCTGTAAATATTATGATCTGGGTATAACTGAAGTCTAGAATAGCTGCAAAATTATGAATTAATATTTACAGATGTGTATGTTTGTTGGCTTTAATAAAACCATGTATACACTCTTGTTCAACGCATGGAAGTAGCGTATACCTTACGAAGTATGTTTCAGTTGTTTTTGTTTGTTGTTGCAGAGTTTTGGGTTCTGCTTTGGGTTCTGGTGACTGTATTCTAGTGACAATGTTCTAAATGATCAGATTCAGGTTACGATGATTGAGTTTTAGTGATTGGTTGATGTAGATGTACTTGATGATTGTATTGCAGTTATGACGTTTTTGATGGGTCCAGTGTGGAAATTGAATGAAACATGCCTTCATATTGTGGTGTTGTGTTCCAATAGTATCCAATCTGAAAATTCATGAAACTTGGTCCCTGGTAGAAGAGTGGATTTTTCTGTAGGCTGGAACCTACGTACTGGTAATCATATTGGCTAGTACAAGAGCTACGGTATTGTAGCTCCCTTCCAGTAATAGCTGGAGAACAAGAGAAGGTTGTAGCCTTCTGCAGGTGGGTGCTTGCGTACTGGTATGAGTCTGCACCAGTACAAGATTGTAAGTAAAATTTATTATTATTAAAAGAAGACAAAGATGACAGTAGCTGGTGTTTTTTACCCACATTGGGTTTCCAGCTTATATCTTGGTGTTCATGTGTGTTGCTTATGTGTGATGCTTTATTCTACTTTTACTGCACTTTCTAATAAATCTATGATATACTAGTTAAAGTTCAATACATGATAAACTGTCTAAATCAAAAGTTTTCTACATATACAATGGTTGCTTTAAGTACAATCACATGTACACACTAGTTCACTTAGCTGAAGTAGCATATATACATTAGTTTGGGAAATTAAATTACTGATCTGATAATACTGATTCACCCCCCTCTCATTATTATTTCCAACACTTTTGATACTAAACTTTGATGTCTCAAGTGCTTAAGAGTTCTTACAAGTTTCTCTTTTGGTATTGCCACTTATATTCAGTTCTTATCATTTTCAATGCAAATAACACATTAGGTGCTTTGCTTTCATGCTATACAAAGCATGTTATCTTGCAACTACACATAGATCTTGATTTATTGGTTTGTCACATGTCTCAAAATCCAAGACATAATTTAGGCATGCTTTGTATCTTAGCATTCTTCTCAAAAGTCAAAATTTATATGCACATGTATGTGTTGACTTGTTTACAATCATGCATTCACAAGTTTAAAATAATCCCATAATCCAAATCAATAGCATAATTACAATTATTTTCTTTATTGAGATGCATGTTATCACCTATTATAATCAACCTTCAAATATTAAACAAAAAGGCAACCTTCAATGACTTCATTTAGTCTCTTTA
>APFE031751320.1:83233-119360 GCA_000404065.3 Pinus taeda
TATGATAGTGATACACCTAATGCCTACTTTCATAGGCAAGAAATCAAAATACCATTTACATTTACAATGCTACAACCATCACAATAAAGTAATCATCAAGCACATCATTCTCTAATAGAGCTACAAATCCTTTATCTATAAGGTTTACACAAGACCCTTGTCTTTGAACTCATATAGTTCAAGTGTTGAACATTGATGCTCTATCTCATGGTGGTATAACAACCTTTACATGCTTCAACCAACCATTGTCATATGTTACATATGATTCATTAAACAAGAAAGGAATTAATCACAAAGGGAAAGCATTAATAAGGAAAAACTCAATAACTGAGCATCATCCTCTAGAAATAATCAACCTCCACTGAGGTCCTCTGCCATATAAAAATCAGAACATGGGAGTCTCACATCCCATCAATACAATAAACATAGGGATTTCTCTAAATCTCTCATATCACACAAGAATTACCATTCTCATACATCTTGACTGTATAAAAATACAATGCTTAAATGGTAGTTCTGATACACTATGACAATTATGCACAAATATATGTAATAAGTTTTGTAATAGTTAAAGAAAAAATAATTATCCCAGGTCACACCAATATGCTGTCCCAACTTTCAACATTCAAGATAGAAACAACATGCATTGTTATCCCTCAATGTTAAATTGTAGCAAGAAAAGGCATCAATTGACTTATGCCTTAGTCGAATAGAAAAATTCAAGTTTCCACTTTAACAAGATGATTTTTCAAGCAGTTAGCAAGAGTGACATGGAAAAATCACTTAGTTAAGTTAGTCAATTTGATTTTGTGGGCTAGAGCTAGAGTTGTGTGAAAGTTGGTGGCTAAGATTTAGCTATATCGAGGTGTTATCTTTAGTGAAAGTCAGTTATCTGAGCTCTAGTCTAGAATAGAGTCAGTATGAGGTCAATTCAGTAGTTGTAACTATTGTTTACTCATTGATCTCTCAGTGAACTAGTCAATTTACTAAAAAAAACCTTAGTCATGCATGCAATTTGAATTTCCTAGTCATGTTGGAGAGAAAAAACATAAAGTAATCATTAGTGTATACTAGTGAGTGTACATTGTTTGAATTGAGAAGGTGAGATATTTCTAATGGGAATTTCACAAGGAAAGAAGATATTTCCATATAATTTAGGCACTAAATTGGTAAGGAAATAAGAGCTTCCTTGTAGGCTGATTTGGCTAAGTATTAAGTAGTTATTCGGGAGGAGGATATCAATATTGTACTGCATAGGGTGCTTCAAGAATTGAAGTTGTCATTGTAGTAAATCATTGTTCTCATCTAATATAATACAAATAGAGGAGGGGTTTTTCCTAGTTGGGTTCCCCAATAGAAACCATGTTCATTGTGATTCAATGATTGCATGTGTTTCTATTCTCAGTTTTCCTTCTGTAGAATTTAGTACAATAAATTTGTTCCTATTGATTTCAATTTGGATTCATTGGCAATTGCAAATTTTGATTTATTTCTACATGATATCAGAGATACTGAAAAATACATAGAAACCAAGTTCTTGATCATCTCTCAAAGAAATTTCGAATAACAAATTTGTGGTGCAGGTATTTCTTCAGTTCAAGAACAATGTATTTCAATGGATTAAGACTTGAGTATGCATTGGAGGGGACTTCAAAATTTTGTGCTTGGAAAGACAAAATGGAAGCCATACTAGATGAAAATGGAATATTAGAGTACACAAAAACTAATTTTCTAAAACCAACAACATCAAATGCACAAAAGTTGGCTCAGTGGAATAAAAATACTACCAAATCCAAGAGGATAATCCTAGAGGGAGTTAGAGATCACGTGGTTTCGAAATTTCATGGAAGGAGACTGATTTTACAATGTGGAAAACTCTCATCGACCTATTCGAAAGAAACATTGATGCAAGGAAGCTAGCATTGAAATATAAGCTTATGTACATTCAAATGAATAAAAAGGAAACTATTGTTCAATACCTATCCATATTCACTTAGGTGAGATATGAACTTAGAGGAGTTGGAGATACTATGTCCCCATCCGAACTTGTGCTCTTAGGACTCCTTGGTCTTCCAATGCCCTTGCACAACTATCGTGATTCAGTTAATGGAAGAGACAAGCTCCCTTATTGGGAGAGACTTGGTATGACTTGGTGTAGGAGGATATTAGAAGAAACACTAGAGATGGAGTCACATAAAAAATGATAAGGAAGATAATTTTTATTTAGTAGGAAAAGAGAAGAATGCCAAAGGAAAGAAGGCCCAAGGTAAGGCAAAAGCTAGCCAAAACCATGGCAAGAAGAAATACCTCAGGAAAATTAAATGCTTTGATTGCCATGCATATGGGCACTATGCAACCAAGTGACCACATAACAAATCCAATAATAATCTTGCAACAATAGTAGGAGGAGATGACATCATGCCACAATTCGAATTGTATTTCACGGTCATTTCTTGCATGGAAAGTACTATATGAGGTAGTGTATGGTACTTAGACTTTAATGCTTCATTTCATATGACAGGAAATAAGGAGTTCTTCAACAGCTTAGAGGGGAAGCCTCCTACAATTACACATAGAGCTTAGAGATGATGGAAGGTATAGTACCAAATGGATTTCACTATCACCTTTCAGAGGGAGTTAGGATCCCATCTTCACCTAAAGAATGTAATGTATGTGCCTGGTTTGAAGAAAAATCTACTTTTTTTAGTTGTATTTGATGACAAAGGATATGATGTGGTGTTCAATGACGGGAAGGCTTATCTGAAGCATGTTACTACTGGCCACGTAAAAAAAATTGTTGTCAGGGTTAAAAGTATCTACAAGCTAGAGGTGGATGCATGCACTACATTGAGTAGCAAGGAAAAACATGTTCAGAGCCGAGATGTTGGAGAGCTCTGACATAGGTACATTGGACACCTACACCATGAATATTTGAATATAATGCAACAGATCACCATTGAACATCCAAAATTCACCCTTGACCAACATGATGTTTGTAGGGGATGTAATCTTGGAAAATATGTTAAATCCCCATTCCAAGGCCAAGATAGTAGAGTTGGAGCCATCTCGGAGTTAGTTCACTGAAATGTGTGTGGACCATTTTTCATAGTTTTAACTACAAAGCACATGTGTTATATGATCTTCATAGATGATTTTTCCCGCCAATGTTGATTCTATTTCATGAATAAGAAAGATGAGCTGTATTCAAAGTTAGTTGAATTTAAAGCCTTAGTTGAAAATGAGACTAGAAAGAAAATTAAATCCTTGAGAAGTGATAATGGAGGAGAGTATGTGTCTAATTACCTAAAATAATTATGTGTCAAGGAGGATATTAGAATGGATTTTATTTCACCCCACATCCTACAACAAAATGGGTTTGCATAGAGGAAAGATAGAAGTATTATAGGAGCTGCTAGAGAAATGTTGAATGACCAAGGATTGTCAGTGTCCCTATGGGAAGAAGCTTGCAATATGACTGTTTACTTACAGAACATGAACCCTTACAAAATTATTGGAATGATTACACCTGAAGAGGATTTCAGTGGGAAGAATCTAGATGTCTCCCACTTTCACATTTTTGGATCCATAGTCTATTTCCATGTCTCCAAATATAGTAGGAAATAGTTTGAGCCCTCTGTAGAGAGAGGGGTCTTTGTAGGTTATGCTGAGACACCTCATATTTACTAGCTGTACATGGCCTCACATAGAATGACTGCTATAAGGAAGGATGTGATATTTGATGAGGATAATACCATGAAGGTTTCTCTAGAGCAAGAGATGATCATACCACTAGAGGAGGATATTCTGGTTCCAAAGGACGAACCTCAGTCATATCCAAAAAGTTAGATATTTCTGAAAGACAACAGGACATTCCAGGAGGATGATGTGGAGTAGCTACATGTGGAGGAGTAAAGAGAAGACCAATTGGTGACACCCACTTACATAGAGACTTCCAAAGAAGGGAGGAAGAGCACCAGGATGCTTGAAATATTGGTGCAGGAATCTTAGGAGCAGGCTAGATCTCCTATTTCCTCTTGTAGACAGAGGAGATCACTAGATATATATACAAGGTATATGGAACTCATGTCATAGTTGATTAATTCTAAGACATCTTCTTTTGAAGAGGAAATTTCCTAGTAGGTGTGGGTAGATGCCATGGTGGAGGAGTATAAACCCATCATGAAAATAAATGTTCAGGAGGTGGTACCAAAACCTGAGAATTCCAGGTGATTGTATAAGGTGAAACATGTAGCTGACGGAAATATTGAGAAGTAAAAGGTCAGATTTTTGGGCAAAGGCTTCTCACAAGTGTAGAGGATTGATTATGAGGATACATTTTACCCTATGGCAAGATACTCATCTATCATAACCATACTTGCATTAGAAACATAGATTGGGTGGAGGATCCACCAAATGGATGTTAAGACTGCCTTCCTTAATGAAGTGGTTGAGGAAGAGATCTACATTAAGTAGCCAAATGGGTTTGAGACCTTTAGCAGGGAAACACATGTATGTAGGCTCAGGATAGCCCTCTATGGTCTCAAGTAGGCACTTCATTCTTGGTAAACTCGCATATATTCTTATCTCAGTAGATTGATTTTCACTAACAGTGAAGAAAATGCCAATCTATAGTACATTGTGGTACATGGAAATCTACTCATCTTAGTTCTCTATCTGGATGATTTGATATTGACAGGAGATGACAATTTGATCAAATATTGCAAGGAGCACATCGCAAGATAGTTTCAATTAAAGGATATGGGTTTGATGCAGTACTTCATTCGCTTGGAGATTTGGCAGGGAGATGGAGAAATATTTTTTGGACAGGGGATGTACACCTCTAAATTCCTTCAAAGATTCCACATTCAAGATTGCAAACCAGTGGAAGCTCCTCTAGGTACTAACTAGAGGAAAGAGGATGCTTCTATATGGGAGGCAGTAGATGGAACTATCTGCAGACGTTTCGTGGGGTCCTTGATGTACATGGCAATCACAAGGCGATATATGTGTTTTATAGTGAACGAAATTGTTCATCTCATGGTGGAGCTTACCAAGCTTCACTATAAAGAAAAAAACATGTTCTAAGATACCTTAGAGGCATTTAAAATTGTATTTTATGGTACATGAAAATTGATGGAATTAATCTCCATGGCTTCATAGATGTAAATTGGGCAAGGAGTCCCTCAGATAAGAAGATCACACTTAGAGATGTCTTTAGTGTTGGGTTAGTAACAATTTCTGGATATAACAGGAAACAAAGATCTGTAGCACTTAGCTCAATAAAGGATTAGTATATGGTTGTGACTAAAGCAACATGCAAGGATATTTGGATGATGAAGATCCTTGTTGGTCTCTTCAGTAAGGGGGTGGAGCCTACATTGATCCACTGTGACAATCAGGTTCATATAAAACTCTCTGAAAATCTAGTGCTTCATGCTAGGTCCAAAACAATGTAAACTTTGAAATGCGAACTGACACAATTTCTTGTTTCGTAGAGGTAAAAAAAAAAAGTGACCCGATTTTGAAAATGAGCAATGCATAGTACACATATATTTTGTTTTAAGCATAGTTTTTGGCACTTTAATTTTTTTATGTACATTACTTTTTAGAATGTTAGTGATTTTCATGTTGATTTGAAAAAGTGGTGATTCTGCATTAAGCCCTTTTTTTTAAAGACCTATTTTTTGACTTTAAATTTTCTAATGTATGAAATGTAAATAATTATTTTCTAAATTTAACAATTTTTGAAGTGGTCTTCTTCTTCGTATTTATTTATTTATTTTTTTGTAGTGAGCTTTTTATTGTTTTGCATATTTAAAGAAGAAGGTCGATATTCTAAAGTTTCGATATTCTACATATTTATATATCATTAATTAATTTTTCAATGCACATCAAATAATTGTCTCTAAAAAACAATATTTTTTAACAATTAACATAAAAATAACCATTTTCAACAGAAGTGTAACTAAATAATTACTCATTTTGATAATTTTTCTTAGAAATGACATGTCAAAATCACATTTTTTATAGGAAATTTTAACATAAAATGGTTAAATAATAATTCTTTTACGAATTTCATGTCAAAAAAATAATAATAATCACTGTTTTTCTCGAAAAATAATGACTAACATAAAAATTAATGTGAAAATCACATTATACAAATATTGAACACATAACAACATTAATTGAATGATTATTCTTCTCATAAAATGTCAAAGCCAAAACATTACAAGTATAATTAATTAATAGTTATAAAAAATGAGCTTGATTTCCAAACATAGCTTAAATTTAATCAACAATATCATGTAATCGAAACTCTTCGTCCTCTAGAGTTTCATAATTGTCTTCTTCCGAAATATTTTTTGCTTGATTTTGCTCATCTTCCTCTTCTAATGGATCTTTAATGTCTTTGAATCTCCCAATGTATGCCTTTCCAATCATTCCATGTCATGGTGGTTGAGGTTCCTTTGCCGTTTTTTCCACACGCGATTCACTAAAATCCCCTTTCTTTAACCCAATTTCTTGCATTGCATCTCGAAGAAATTGAATAGCATTAATTCTTTTCTAAAAAAAATTGCATTTTACTAGATCTTTTTCAATGGCAATGAAATTTATTCCTTTTTGAAGGCAACATTCTAGTGTTGTACCTAATTATCAAGCACAAAATAAATAATGAAGTAAATTAGTATAATGATTTATAAATTAAGAAAGAAGATATTGAAATTCAATTCCACATAATAGACTTACCTAAGCAAAAAAATAAATCCAGAACCCAATCTCCTTCATTTGAACATATGTCTATAAGATAGTTAATCAGTAACTGCGGTTTTTGATAAATGTTAACAATCTCTCCTTTTGCTTCTTTGTCTTCATATGTTAGTTTTCTCACAACAGCATCATAAGCTAGTACTTGGCTATGAATCTTTCCATCTACCCGATTAAAAACTGTAGACATATAGCTATCATCTTTTGCCCAACTATCAATATGAATGAACTCATAATCATTTATAAAGGGTTGATCTTCAGAGTTAAGAATATTTGACTTTTTCCTATAACATGAAATAGTAAAAGTTCAATTAACTTGTACATAAATTAATCTTTTAACATTAATCAAATATATATTTTCAACGTCTTACCATGTAAGTTGCATCCTTGAGTTTATTTTCCCCTTTAAGCTTGAAAATAGCATTGTCAATTGTGTGTCTGAATATAATGTCACAAATCTCCATAATGGCGATGATGTGACTTCTATAAATCCCACAACCACTTTACTAAGAGCTTGATAAGTATAAGGGTCACTATCATAGTCAATGTTTGTATATTGAAACCATGGAGAATATCTGCAATAACTAGGGGATAATCCCTTTTAGGTATGAGTTTAGCAATATCTTCACAGTTGCCTTGTATTACTTGATATTGAATAGTGTCAAGCCCATTCAAAATGAAATGAGTAAGAGTTGGATCAAGTTCAACATTCCTGAGATGTTGCTTCTTCAGTGTTTCGATCTTAATTTTTTCAATAAAGTTTCTGAAACTATCTAGTGCTCCATTTGCATCAATCCTCATATTTAATAAAATAAACAAATATATGTATAAATTATAAAATAAAAATAGTACACAAATGAATAAAAATGAATGTATAAATCAACATACCTTTTTAAATGCGAGATAATAATAAAAAAAAAAAATAGTGTTCATGTAGAACTTGAATCTAGATAGTTGCGTACATCATCCCAACTATCTTCATTCAAAAATTTAACCATTCGTTCTTGTATTTTCATGGAAACTTTGTGACTACATAGATAAATTAAAAAAAGTTAATATAATGATATTTGTGACAAATACTACCGAGAACAATATGTTATATTTAAAGGAAAATTATCATCTAGAAATAAGGAAAAATAATCCAACAAACTTACTTTTCAAATTCGTCAGACATTTCCTCCAATGATAATTCCCCTGACCTCACATGAGATAATATTGCTTTGACAAGTTTTTCATCCTTCACTCCTTTGAATGCTCTCCAAGGTGTGATAGTCATATCTTCTGGAAGCTGCTTCATTTCAGGACCTGATTTACTGTTGCTACATATCAATGGTTTATACCTTTTGGCCTTTTGATTTTAATGCCAATGTTCTCCCGCATGCTAAAAATCTCATTAATCAATTCCCATATCTCTCCAGTTGTAAATGCCAACTGGAAAATGTTATCAATACCTCTAAATGAATCAATATTTACTTTTCCACCTTTTGAATTGGTTTTTTCCTCAATTTGATAGCCTATTTCCATACAACATTCCTTTTGAAAATCTACAATAACATTTATCTTATCCCCACTACGTTTTTCTTCAAATTTACTATGAATAAGTCTAACCCTTTGGATGAAAGTCATAGACATCCTATATTCATTATCTGAATTATTATTCCATGCCACTAACTCTGCTTTTGTATCTGATAAACCAACATAAATGATACATTTCATTGTTTCAAAACATGGGTTATTGGGATATTCCTCCATCAACTGTCTTTGAGCTTCTACATAATGGTTCCCCCCAAGCACATAATAATTGTATTCAAAACATTTTGATTTATCAAATGTTTCTTTGTTGGGAACTTGAACTAGATCAACAAGAAACACATAATTAACAACATGAGCATATGGATTGTACCTCATCAATGTCTTCAAGTTGTGAACATGTAGGTGGTGTGGCTTTCTAATTTGATATTTACATTGTCCTTCACTTGCCTTATATATTTGTCTTGCATTAAGCTGAAATGTATGACCACCCTCAATTAAGTTTCTCTTTGTCAGTTCTGTCGAATGAAATTTTGTTTGTTTTAATAATTCCATTCTCTAAATCAAATCCTAGTGTAATGATTTCTCTATTTTCTTTTGAAGTGTCACTATGATTTTTGCTGCTGGTAATGACTACTTGAGAATGTTCAACTTTACTTTTCTTCCTCATAACATTCTCATTAACTAGAACAGATTTATTCTTGGGCATTATTACTTTTGATCTTTTACAACTCTTCTCCTGTCTAACATCAGTTTCGGTGTCATCCTCAGTAATGACAACATATTCTTCAGTGTCAGTTTCAACTTCCTCATCTTCAAAAGTAACCTATCTACCTTTGCTAGATTTATACACTAGAGGCATTTTTTATGATCCCTTGGATGTAGTTTTGTAGCATCATGAATTACTACCTTTTTCTTGTTTGCCATATCTTCTTATGACACTGAGTAAAAACGATTGACAACACTCATAATATCATGCTCTATGAAATGAATGCGTCCCAACATAATTGGAACACTTTCAAAAAAAACATGTCAAACAAAATATCATATGTCAATAAAAACTAAGTTATAAAAATATAATGAAACAGTTACAATAACGCAAAACACAAATATAAATAACAATACTTATGATATTTTGTGTAATCTCATTTACGATTTGTTTACACAACATTGTAGATACATCTCTCATGTCATACAATGAACATAACAATTGATATTTAATCCTTTCATGTGACTTGGGCGGTTTTGTAAGTATATAAACAACTTCAGTGTCTGGTACCAAACACATGTCTATGACCTTTCCCAGCACCTCATAAATTCCACTATCGTTAGGTATATCAACATATAGATATATTTCTACATCTCCGCTTTCTCTTTCTTTCACATACCATATATTTTCTGGAAGTTTCACTTCTTTTGATTTCTTCCAGTGCAATATCGTCTTCTTATCATTTGATGCAGCTGAAATATTTTTATCTATCAGCTCAAGTTTGGTTCATTCAATAGGGCCTTTTGATGATCAACCTTTAACAGTCTTTGGATCAAAAAGATTCATAGAAATCTTCTTTGATGCCATTTTCCTACAAAAAAATACACATACATAAATCAGTAAATTACAAAAAAATAATAGCTTCAATTAACAAAAAAAACGATAAATGATAATTAACTTGGTAAAACATAACAGTTTTAAAACAATAAAAATAAAAATAAGAAATTTAAAAAATATAGCCCCTCTAGCACCCCACCCCGGAAATTGGCCCGCCAAAGTGGGAGGAGAGTCGAGCGGCAGTCACCCTACCCCACCCCGGAAATTGGCCCACCGAATTAGTAGGAGATTAGAGTGTTAGCTGCCCTACCCCATCTCGTCGACCCAACGGCCACCTCACCACCCCACTGCCAACCACCCTGGTGCCCAACAGTCAGCCACCCTGGTTGACAGTTGGGCCACCAGGGTAGGGTGGGAGTTGGGTGACGTCTACCCCCGTCGCACCTTGGCGGACCAACATCCCGCCGCCCTAGCCGGCCATGGGGCCATTGGGGTGGGGCGGGAGGACTGGCGCCCAACCCCCCACCCCACCTCAGTGGTGGGTTATTGGGTTGTCGGGGTGGGGCGGGGGGCTAGCATCCAGCCCTGTGCTTGGGGTCGCGTGTCGTTGGGCCGCCGGGTTGGGGCTAGGGGCCTGCCATCCAGCCCCCCTCCACACCCCGATGGCCTAATGGTCTACTGGGATGGGGCGAAGGGCTAGCGGCTAGTCCTCACCCCACCTTAGTAGCCCAACAGCCCGCCAGGGTGGCGGGCCATTGGGCCATCGGGGTGGGGTGGGGTGGTTGGTGCCCAGCTGCCCACCCTACCCCGGCAGCCCAACGCCTGCTACCCTAGTTGACTGTTGGGCCATTGGGATGGGGTAGGTGGCTACATAGCCAGTGCCCCGCCCCTCCCCTACAGGCTCGTTCGGCCACTAAGAGCATGATCAAGCCCACCACACCCACTGCGGACGTAGTGGGTAAATCTGTATCATTGAAATTTTTATTTTCTAAAAGAAAATCATTAAACTTATTTAATGATAATCCTCTATAAAATATTTTATTGATAGAAATGTAGCTGCTCCAAAAATTTGCTCCAAGTCTCTTAATGAACCTCGAAAAACCTTGATGTGATGTGACAAATAGTGATAATGAAATTTATTATATAGTAGAAATTATGGAATTTTTTTACCATACAGTTGATGTGGGACTAATTTGTTTTTATAAAAACATTAACATGTAAATTTTGTTATGGTGATATAGGGAACTATGGTAAAGAAAATATTACAGAATTGTTTTATAGCACGGTGAATGTGGGATTAATTTGCTTTAGAAGGTATAATAAAAAATAAAAAAACATTCAATTTTCTAGTAAATATTATATAGTTTAAGTAATAAATTAATTTAGGTAAAAGATTTAGTTTACAATTTTAATTTAAAATATTTATTTCATTTAAAAATTTTCAATAAATTGTAGAAGAAATATATAGAGGGAAAAATTTTGGAGAAAATTTATGGAGGGAAACTTTGGAGGGAAATTTTCATTCTTTAAGATATATTATCATTAGGATAGTTTGCATTTGTATCATTGAACATATTTTGTTTAAAGGCATGGATTCTTCTGATAATGGAGTTTCACTTTGTGAAGCATCAATATCTTTGTCATGTAACACCTCTATTCATATTGATGAATATAATGAAAATTCTTCCACTTAGTCCTAATCCTAAGGAATATGAGAGAAGCACTGATGAAAGACGTGATGAAGAATTGTAAATAAATAAAGAGTCGCGGTTTCCACTTAGTCCTAAACCTATGGATTATGGGAGCAGTAGTTATGAAGAGCATGATGAATAATTTCAAAAAAATGGAGTGTTACAGTGTCCACTTAGTCCTAATCCTATGGACTATGAGGGTAGCAGTGATGAACGGTGTGATGAATAATTTGAAAACAATGGAGTGACATGTTTTCCACTTATTCCTAATCCTATGGAATATGAGAACAATAGCTATTAAGAGCATGATGAATACTTTCAAAAGAATGGACTGTCACGGTATCCACTCAGTCCTAAACCTATGGACTATGAGAGCAGTAGTGATGAAGAGCATGACGAAGAATTTCAAATGAATAGAGTGTCACAGTGTCCACTTAGTCCTAATCTTATGAACTATTAAAGCAACAGTGATAAAGACCATGATGAAGAATTTCAGAAGAATGAAGTGTCACGTGTCCACTTAGTCCTAATTCTATGGACTATGAGAGAAGCAATGATGAAGAGCATGATGAAGAATTTCAAATGAATAGAGTGTCACGGTTTCCACTTCGTCCTAATCCTATTGACTATGAAAGCAATAGCGATGAAGAACATGATGAAGAATTTCGAATGAATAGAGCGTCACGATGCCCACTTAGTCCTAATCCTATGGACTATGAGAGCAACAGCGATGAAGACCAAGATGAAAATTTTCAAATAAATAAAGAGTCGTAGTTTCCACTTATTCCTAATCCTATGGACTATGATATCAGTAGTGACGAAGGACAGGATGAAGAACTTAGTCCTAATCCTAAGGACTATGAGATGAGTTGTGACAAAGGGCAGGATGTAGAATTTTTAGTAAGTAAATAAACACATTTTCGACGTAGTCCTAATATTATGGACTATGAGAGGAGCACTGAAAATGCACATGATGAAGAATATCCAATAAACATCAAGTCAAATTTTCCATTTGGTCCTAATTTTGAGGACTACGATAGTAGCATTGAAGAAGGGAAAGAGGAAGAATATGCTCCAAGTTAGTATTTCAAAAGCACAGATGATCATAGTGAGGATAACATTCCTCTGAATGATGATTGGAATGCATATACAAATGATGATCCAATGATGGAGATGTTGCCAAGAAATATTGTATCAAGGAGTAGGAGCAGACCTTTTCATATCAATCCAAGATGTTCTAGTTATACAAGGGGCAGAGAAAAATATCTTACGAGAAGAAGTTATATCAACGCTCTCATTTCAAGTGAATGTTGTCAAAAATATTGCTTGAAACATATGGATTTCAAGTTTTCATTAGAGAAAAGGAAGAGATATGTGTCAATGAATAAAAGCAGGCAAATTCCATATTTAGTGGGGTGCATGCAATCTACATTGTCAGGTTATGATTATCATATTGGGTCTTTATTTATCTGTAGAAAGGATTTCAAAATGTTTCATTCAATGGATAATTTTTGTCTCTCAAGAATCCAGGCAAATTTGGAAAAATATCCCACATTTTATTCAGAAATACATCATAAACAACAGTATGGGCCATTATCAAATACTACAATGTCATCGATGAAAGATTTCTTTTCAAAGCATGGAGAGTGTATGCCAAATAGAAAGAAAATACATATTCCAGATAATTTCTCAATATGAGAATACTACAACTTATACAAAGAATATCCAGAAGGTGCTCAAGGACATGGTCAATTTATTATAGATCAATATTTGGTGAAGGTATGTAAGTAAGAATTAAACAATGTCTGTATACCTAAGGAGATAAGGATGGGGATTTGTAGTACATGTTCTTATCTTAAATCAAAAAAGGATAAATGTGAAAGGTTAGAAAGAGGTAAGCATTAATAAGTTTAACTTTTAAAATTGTATAGTCATCAACTATGAAAACATATTTCCTAATGAATTTCTTTTATGTTGTGTAGATTTCATTGTCAAAGAACTTTAGGAGCATCGTGAACAACATAAAAATTGAAAGGAAAAAGTTGTACAAGCATCGAAAGAAGTGTTATGATAATCTGAATAAATATTTGGGTTTGATAATTGATGGTATGGACTAGAAAAGAGCACTTTTCCCCCATTTTGTTTGCACACCCAAACATTTATAGGAGGAAAATTTTATTCAGTATCACTTGGTCAGTTTTATGGTCTTCAATGGGAAAATGTTGACAAGGGTGTACTTCACACCCATAAATATTCATAATGATGTAAATTTGACAATAACCATAATTCATGATGTGCTTTCTCATTGGTTTGGTAATATTCCTGAAGTTTTGTATCTACAATTGAACAACACTTGCCATGAAAACAAAAATCAAATTGTTTTTGGATATCTAAACATGCTTGTTGAATTGAGAATTTTTAAGAAGGTAAAGGTTTGTTTCCTTCTTGTTGGGCACACTCATGACCATATTGATCATATGTTCAGTTGTTTTTCAGTCACATTGAGGAGAAAGGAAGTTGGGAGCTCGCCATCATTAATTTAATCTATTAAGAAATCATACATGCCAGAGCCTACTTTTGATGTGTCGGAAGAAATTGTTGACATGCGAAGGTTTATCCTAGGATCGGATGGTGTGGAGAAATGCATTGAACAACTTAATGACATTAGCTTCCAACATCAATTTCGTATAAAAACAATTGGTGGGAAAACACTAATATGGGGCAAGAATTATTCAACTACTATAGAATGGGCATCGTCATTAGGTTTGGAATTTTTGAAGTCCATTCTAGATCATCAAATATATTGTTATTACAATCAGTTGCTGAAGTTCATAATGCACACAAATACAATAGAGATATAAATTATTCTAATTGCCTAGAAGAAGTCAAAATAATTATTAGATATACATATGAGTACTTTGATATTGCTGATTCAATTTTGTGCGAGTCATTTTCCAATAGTCAAAGTGATATCATTTCAAGAACAACAAATGAAGATATACCTTTGAAAAATCCATTTATTTGGCCACAAAATGTGCCAAATGAACATGAGGAAAGAAACATTATTGAACAACAAAAGTCTCGAGGTATTATTAATTCTTCACAGATAGAGGAAAAAGAGATGTATATTGGTTCTAGAAGGTCTCGTGCACAACATGAGGCCATGGAAGACCTTTACAGGGGTCCAATACAAGATATTAAGAAGGGTTGCATGATTGCAGTGCTAACAGATGGAGATCCTAATGGCTATCCATTTTGGGTTGCTAAGGTTATAAAGGTCATTATAGAAAATGATGTTACATGTGTTGAAGTACATTGGTATGCCACAAATACACACCCATTGAATGGTGTGTATAAGCTAGAGATGGTAGTTGATAAAAAAATTGGCAAAAAGAGAAAAAGAAACGGCACAAATATAAATCATCACCACACATAGCTCTTAAAATTGGAGGATGTTGACATAGTTGTTTATGAATTCAATTTACAAAGAGAGGAACTCTTCACTGCAAGACAATAGAGATTCTAAAAATATTGTTACCAGAAGGAACAATGTTGAGATGGGAGTCTGCTGAAACCAGTCATAGATCCAGAAGAATTTTGAAACCTGAAATGGTGGGCATGCATGTGGACTCAGATGAGGCACTAGTTGATGAAAGAGATGAACATGGAACATATTCATCTGTATCCAGTCATTCATTTGAAGATGTGAATTATGATGGTGTGCAAGAAATTATGAGTGATTTTGAATAATTGTCTAAGACAATTTATATAACAGGTGTTTGCATCTTATCTTGAAATAAAAATTTTGATTTCCATATGGTGTTAAATCAAAAGTTATGAATCATTTTTATGTTGTTGGATTATATGTTTTAATTATGATGATTTTTATTGTTTAGAATATGTACAATGCAACAATAACTTAGAGATGTAATGTGTGTTTCATTAATTCTACAAATAACGACATTTTGATCAATTTATTCATGTAATTTGTTCATAATGTCATGGTTTTCTAATTTTATAGTTGAAAATTTTCCAAATTTGTTTGTATCTTTAATGTTATGGTTGAAAAAAGGTAGAATTTTAGCGATCTCTAGAGTCATGTTATTATATGTTTAACAACATGGATGAAAACTAATATAATTTTAATGTGTTTCAGATTCCATTATTTTATCTCTATCGTCATTACTAAAACATGTTGAAATTATACCTAGGAAAGAAAAATGTTATCTACCAAAAACATTAGTGTGTTTTTTTCCTAAAAAACAACTTCTTTTTTGCACATAAAAATTTGGTTTTACTTAAAAATGTTGAAAATTGAACCTACAAAAGAACCATCATTCCAGTATCAACACTTTATGTTTTCAAGGTGTTTTTTGCACAATTTTTGCACAAAAAATTTGTTTTCGCTGCCATTTTTAAAATATGTTCAAAATTGACCCTAAAAAAAACCACCATTCGAATATACAAATTTTTCATTTTTAGCACTTTTTTTGATGCTTTTTTTTTGGGTTTTTTGGCGAGAGTTCCCATTTTGAGTTTACAGTTCTCATTTCAAAGTTTACATTGTTCCAAGCATATAGATATCATGTACCATCACCTTAGAGATTGTGTGCAGAGGATGATTGTTATCTTACAATACATTCCTACAATGCAGTGGAACGAAACATCTTGACAAAGGATTTGTCAAGAGGCA
This sequence comes from Pinus taeda, assembly GCA_000404065.3. Lineage (NCBI taxonomy): Eukaryota > Viridiplantae > Streptophyta > Pinopsida > Pinales > Pinaceae > Pinus > Pinus taeda. The sequence continues at coordinate 99,459 of APFE031751320.1, forward strand.
AGTTCGAGTTCCCGAGGAGTAGGATTGGTGTGGTTCATAACCATTTTCTTGATAAGTGGTAGTCTTAAATTATATAAATAGGGCTTCATTTGACTTATGCCTTATTCAAATGGAAAAATTCAAATTTCCACTTTAACAGGATGAGTTGTCAAGCAATTATCAAGAGAAACATGTCAAAGTCACTCAATGAAGTCATTCAATTTGACTTTGTGAGCTAGAAATAGAGTTGTGTGCAAGTTGGTGGCTAATATTTAGCTATAAAAAGGTGTTACCTTTAGTGAAGGTCAGTTATCTGAGCTCTAGTTTAGAATAGAGTCAGTATGACTTCATTTGAGTAGTTGTAATTATGTTTAACTCACTGATCTCTTTGTTAACTACTCAATTCACTAAAAATAGCCCTCGTAATCCATGCAATTGAAATATCCTAGTGAAGTTGGAGAGAAAAGGCATAATGTATTCATTATTGTATACTAGTGAGTGTACAATGTTTACATTAAGTAGGCGAGCTATTTATCTCGGGAATTGTGCAAGGAAATACGATATTTCCCTATTTTCTAGGGGTTGAATTACAGAAGGAAATAAGAGTTTCATTGCAGGTTGATTTGGCTAAGTATTGAGTAGTTCCTCATAAGAAGGATATAAATATTGTAGTGGAGAGGGAGATTGAAGCAATGAACCTATCATTTTAGTAAATCATTATTCTCATATGATATAATACAAATAGAGGAGGATTTTTTCCCAATTGGGTTCCCGAGTAAAATCTATTTTCATTGTGATTGAATGATTGCATGTGTTTCTATTGTCAGTTTTCCTTCCACTTAATTTACTAAAAGAATTTTTTGTCTAATAATTTCAGTTTGAATTCATTAGAAGCTACAAATTTTGAGTTATTTCTACACTCAAACAACATGCTAGCAACATTATTGCAATAACCATGCAATGCTAGAATCAAATGCCATAAACGACAAAAAACCCACAGTCAATGTTATGAGTAGTATGAAATCATTATTTACTTTTAACTAGGTGCCCAAAAACTATGCTCCATTCCATCTCTAGAGATATAATAATTGGATTTACCACTTTGTTAAATTTCATAATAGGGAACCAATTTTACTTCCAGAGGTTTAAATTTGCACCCTTGGCTTCATTTCATCTGTAATAGAGCCGATCTAGTCTATGTGTTGAACTTGGAATCTCTAATACCACTCTGTAATGTACCCCTTACTATCCCTAGCCACAATTAAAGGTAGGAGGAGGCATTTCCTAAACTGACACAACCTCCATTGTCCCATTATGGAAATGGGATCTAAATTTTTCAAGCTTTTTCAACTTTATCTAAACTTAAAATGGATGATATTTTCATGTTCATCTCATTGAGACCTTTCCAACGATATAAAATTTACTTCAATTTGACACCCGGATCAAAAGATATGGCCATTTAAAATCTACCATATCTGATAATGTTGTTATGTAACCTGCAATGTCGTGCCCACGTGACTACCTAAGTCATATGCCATATCATGTTAAGTGGAAGACATTGACCTGCCCATGTCCTTACACACTCATAGGAACCCTGTTCCATGGCTCACATTGTAAAAATTTCACCTGTAGAACAAACCAACATATGCAATGTCCTAAGGCATAATACTTGTTCTACTTCTACAAAACATTAAGCGGAAGCATAATCAAATTCATGAGCAACATCAAGTGGAAACATGCATAAATGATCAAGAGAAATAACCAAACATAACACAAGATATATCTAGCAGAAAGCACCAACATAAAACCCCAACCATGTATTATCAATCAAGTGGAAATCCTCTTCACAATACAAAAAGAATTAGCTCTCAAGCTATTCAGTTCTCAATGAACTATGAAGATATGAAGATATGTCTCATGAACCAACCAAGCCCTATTTATATTGGCTTTACCTATGGTCCTTGTGTAGTTTTCTTAGGAAAAAATAGCAAAAGCATATGCTATTAATTCCAAACATAGCAGAATAACCAATGGTCCTACTACGCAATCCATGAGGACACTAGTCCCTCAACCATGCAAAAAATTCTTACTATAAATAGTCAAGCATTTGATAGTACATTGTCCCACATCTGATCTCTACTAGGTCTCTGACAGAACTGACATGCAACAATTATCCATGAGTGAATCCTCAGTTACCTAAAATAATAGTTGTCACATGCATGCAAGCATTAACAAATTATATTTTATTATTTTAACAACTTGTTAAAATAATCTAACTGGACTTGACTAGTTATAACTAAGTCAATTGATTCTCTCATTATAGAACTCATACTTATTCCCTCAATCAGTGCAGGAAATTAAGGATAAATTCCTCAATCAGTGGGACAACTCATGTGCATGCTCACAAAGATTTCAAATTCGAATTTCCTTAACTAATTAACTCATGGAGATTAACTAATTAATATTTTAAACTGTTGTTAAGACCAAATTCATTTTTACTTCCTATTGATAGACCAGGGACTGCTATAAATAGGAAGGGACCCAGAAATGCTATTTTTAGAACTTTCTATTTTTAGCAGTTTCACCTCTCACCCAATGTGGCCAATGACCTCACTGGCCAAACTGCTATTTTTAGCAGGTCTATTTTAGCACATTCTAAATTTAACATTTCTTGTTGCACAATTTTCAACAATCAGATGCCTCACATCCATTCACTTTACCTTTCCTGTTAGCTTTCCCATGATTGTCCTACCACCATCCATTTACACTAATGGACCCAACCAACTTAGCCAACTGTCATACTCTTACCTTTAGCTACATGCACCAGCTTCATCTGAGTCTTACATTGCTCGTTGGATTTCATTCATCTCTCCCCGAGCTCTACTAAATTTCCTCTTTTCTAAACCAATCCCAAGTCTCTCAAAACAATAAAGGAAAGATTGAGAAGCAAACAAGAAGAAAACCATGGAAAACCAAACAATACAACACCACAAACAAAGTGGCAAGGCCTTACACATGACACAATCAAAATCACAAATCAAACAGAATAATCACAACATACCAAAAGCACAAGATTAATAACAAACACCGTGACTCAGTCCCATGGTTCCCAAAGAAAGCTCAACCAGAGCCTTCTTCAAGATTTCATGGAAACCTCTCTTTCCATGCAACTCTCTGCATCATACTTCCATAAACACATAATTGTTAGTGCATAAGTAAACACATCCACACCATCTCTCAAAGGACTCCATTCCCTTGAGAAATCCACTTGAAACTAGAGACTAGATAATATACATGTCAAGTACATGTTCATGAGTCTAGCATGTATCCACATAATGTCAGACAAGATTAAGGTTAAGAAGACTCCATGTATGCAAAGAACTCATTCATTTGGAATTAGGATTTCCAAACATAGCCAAATGAATTCTTTCCCAATTCCTTTCCTTTAACTTTTTACCTTGCTGCAATCGAGGCTTACTATGTATTGTCACATCACCCAATTGGTGTTTGTATAAACACATCAATTGTTACCTTTTCACACTACTACCAAGAATTTTTCCTGCAACTACTCACACATGTTAACCACACATTCCAAATATCAAGACAATCATATCTATCAATTTGAAATCAAGCTCTACCAAGATTAACAATCATGTCATAACCCATAGTCAACTCATAGTCCTTAGACATAATGCTACAAATATCACCTACTTACACTCAAGTATGTATCAATTGTCTCAACACATATGTGTTAGTGAAATCATCTTAAAACAGGATCATTTCTTGATGCAATCTTACATACACATAGTCATATTATGCAATTCATCAAACATTCAACCAACTTGCAAACATACCATGTTAAAAAAATCAACTAGATGACATAATCAAACACTCAAACATCAAATAGACGACATAATCAAGCATTCAAGCACAAAGTAGATGACATAAGCAAGATCATACCTTAATGTATCTAAGGGGAGGCTATCTTGTCTGCACAATCAAGCCATATTAGCATGATATAAATTCATGACATATCAACTCAAACATAAATAAGGCTAGGATATCCATAATAGTCACTAGCTAACATGTTCACATCATAAACTCATAAAAAATAGCATTCATATATAATAATCACATTTGCATACTCAGTCTAGATTAGTATGACATAATATCACAACATATTAACTCATACCTAAATGTCATAACCCTAACAATTTGCATACACCAATCCAATTAGCATGATACATATAACATCAAGATCTTAATGTAATAATCCTAATCATCAATTTTGTAACACCCTCCTCCCACATCTACCCAAGTAACTAGCCAACCTGGGTAAACATGTGACAAGAGGCTACTATGATTGGATTCGACCTCCTATGTGACCTTAAGGAAGTGGAATCAGCAGAAACATCACACACAATAATCCAACATTAGCTTCAGAACCCATAGAAACCAATACAACACTTCAGACAGTTTTCCCTTGGGTCCAACTAAAGTTTTGACCATCTTAGGCCTAAGTCGCTCTCATGCTATAGGCATGACAGTGTCCAGAAACCCAAATTCACTCTCACAAGCTTATGTGCCAGTGTCCAAAGACCCAATTTTCAAGTTTTGTGCCAGCGACCCTAGGATTTAAGCCACTTTTTCAAGCTCAAAGCCCAAGTCACTGCCCAGAATGGAGTGATAGATTAAGTTTTGTGAAATAACAGGAAAACAATGATTCCAAACCAATAAGTTGAACAAGGCCTTAACTAGAGCCCTACTAGCCATGACAAGCATTTCTTCAAACATATCATCAACATGTAACCCACTAGTGTAAACAATAGAATTAAGTGTAGGGATCTCATATTTATGTGAGAATTGCTACGAACCATTGTTCCCTCATGTCATTTGTTTCATTATCATCTATTAGGCCATAGATACATTATCCATTCATTTACAAGTAAAAACATGTTGAGAAGCATACATAGTTGTTGTCACAAAACATACATATAACTAGCATAATAGGGATAGAAATATCATAAAAATATCAACCATAAAATCCACATATATATTAGTACATTTATAGATGGAAATCAAGGGAATGAATTTCTCATTAGTGAATACAATAAACCAACTAGAGATGGGACTACCATGTTCCACCCAAGCATAGATTGGTTGAGCCAAGTCTCTGTTCAGCCAATCACCCATGTGCCATATTCGAAGCATGAATGTGGGACTAATAGAACACACCAAAAAACACCAACACACATGGATGCCATTAGAGTTCTCCGCCTACACTGTGAGGAATTTGAGTGCCTCCTAGTCTCTCAGGATTTACCATAATCCAAAGCCTAATCCAAGGATCACTAGGACCTACACCAAGACACACTCTCCAAGTTTTATTGTACATCCCATCCTGGGACTACTAGGCCCAATGGAAAGAAATCCACCTCTTGGCTTTACCGTATATCCTGCCATTCATCGACAAGGATTCCTAGGCCCATCAAGGCACACAATTTGTATTTACTGCAACCCACAATCTAGTTTAGGGGTTACTAGGCCAGTGGTTTTATCATGATCCATAGTCTAGTTCAGCAACCACTAGGCCATGTGTTTGTCAATTTGGAGATCCACTCCCCTCAGCTTCAAATCCATCTGGTCATCCCACATTAACCAAGTATGAGAAACCCACCTCATCAAAGCTATCATAGAATGGCAAGGCTAGGTTGAAGAACACTATCACACCTGGAAAAACCCATGCCATGATAGAAAATAACCACATGCAATCCCATGCATGCCAAATCTAGTAAGGAAAATACACATGCAAGTTGATACCTACAATGAAGCTTGTTGTAGTTGCTTAATCCTGCCTTTCCCTGCTTGATCTTTTCTTCCTCTTGCCTTCTTTTCCTTTCTAGCTCCAATGCCAAAGTGCTCCAAGAAACTCTAAGTGTCCAAGAGTGAGAGAGAGAGACAATAATGAGAGAGCTCCAAAACTAAACTGACAAAAGGTTACCAACTGATCCTTAGAAGCCTTTTTATGAATGAGGCCTCTATTTTCTTCTTTTTCCATTATGTTCCTTCAATTTCCTCCTCACATGCAACCTGTAACCTTTCACCTCCCTTTTCTCCTAATTTCCATTATTTTTATAAATAAATGTGCCAAAAATGCCTTTTTTCCTTTCCAAAGCCTTAGTCATTGCATTTTCCAATTTCCTTAGCCATAAACAACCAAATGAACACTCCCTGGGATGCCTTGCCCAACATCCAGCTTGGAATAAGTGTCCCATCAACCATGGTTATTGTTTTTTAACTTTTATTACATGGAATTTTCACCAGGGTTGTTACAGAACCCTCCCCCTTGGGGACACCATCATCGATGTTCAATCACACATATACCTCACAAACCATTGGAAATAAAACATTCTACTCATGGAGCTTTATAACATAACTCGATGTTGTATTTAGAATGATCAACCTGCTCAATAGAAAAACATCATGACAACATACCGCATACATGACACATCTCATTACGGTATTTACAATGATCATCCTGTTGTGTGCCAACCCACTTAACATCATAACATCATGATAACATAACCACATGATAGCATAGTAACATTAAAACATAATCATAATGACATGATACCCATACCGCTTAGTGGAGCTTTATAACATAGCTCATGGTGGTATGTACATCCATATACATATGTACATATAACAATATCACCAAAATATATATACCAAAAACATGTACCAGAACATCATATTAAAACATATACAAAAAGATCATATCAAAGCATATACCAAAACACCATATCAAAGTTGTTTTTCCTGAACCAAAAAACAAGGAAGGATACATAGCCTGCATCTGATCCGCCATCTCCCATGTAGATTCATGGGGCCCAAAGTGCTTCCATTGCACTTTAACTTGCTCAATTTCTCGGTTCTAGAGAATGAGCACCTTTTTCTGCAATATACAATGAGGCTCCAGCTGGAATTCTCCATCTGGTTCCACCTACAATACAAACTAGTCAATCACATGATCAACATCCTTAACATACTTCTTAAGAAAATATAGATGGAAAACATCATGGAATTTCATTGTTGGAGGCAGTGCAAGTTGATAGGCTACTAGCCCAATCCTCTTAATGATATTGAAGGGTCCACAAAACCGTGGTGCCATCTTGGCACAAGATCCAATCCGCAAGGTTCTCTTCTTCAGTTTGATGCGCAAGTACACCCGTTCCTCGACTTGGAACTCCTTGAACAACTTGTTCCTATCTACATAACTCTTCTGCTTATCCTTTGATACCTTTAGATTCTTCTTGATCTTCTACATTTCTTGCTCCATTTCTACCAACATATATGGTCCAATCAATACCCTGCTAACCAGATCACTCCAACTGATAGGAGTGTTACAACTCCGCCCATGCAATGCCTCAAAAGGACTCATCCTCAATGACTCCTGATAATCATTGTTGTACGTGAACTCTACCAAAGGAAGATACTTTTCCCACTTCCATTTTTTATGCATCACATACATCCTCAACATGTCCTCCAATATCCTATTGACCCTCTCTGACTATCCCTCTGTCTATGGATGATAAGTTGTACTAAAGGCCAACTCTATGCCCAAACTTACAAATAACTCCTTCCAGAACTTGGAAGTGAACTTCACATCCCTGTCTGACACAATCTTCTTTGGAACACCATGCAACCTGACCACATCTATGATGAATACCTATGCTACATCGCTAGCTGAGAATGTAGGCTTCGCTGGAATGAAATGTGCAACCTTTGTCAACATGTCTAGGATAACCATGATCGAATCATGTTGTTTCACTATCTTCGGAAACCCTATGATGAAATCCATGGAAATAACCTCCCATTTCCATTATGGAATCATGATTGGCTATAGAAGTCCACCTAGATGTTTACACTTCTTTCACTCACTGGCAGCTGAAACACCTCGCCACAAATTCTACTACATCCCTCTTCAAATTCGGACAATAGTAAAATATCTTCACTGTTGTTAGTATCTTCTGATAATCTGGGTGACCCAAATATGGTTTTGCATGAAACTCCCTCAAGATCACCTTCTTGAGCTCACTGTTATCCGGTACATATATCATGTCTCGGAACTTGACCAATCCATATGTTGTAAGACAATAATCCATACCCTATGCACCTACACCTATACCTGTACTGCCACTGGTACTTGTACATGTACTGCCACCTGTGCACAATCTCCATATACCTGACATCCTGTTGGCTTGCCTCCAAGATCCTATCTTGTAGATCTATCCCATAGGAGCTCATAGTTTCCAAGTGATTTAGCTATACATGTCTACTGAGAGCATATGCCACCCTATTCTCTTTACATTTGATGTACCTGATCTCGAAATCAAACTCGTTGATCGCGGCCAACCATCTAGCCTGCTTAGCATTCATATTTGGCATGTCAAACAAATACCTCAACCTAATGTGATCACTCATAAGCACAAACCTCCTACCAAGAAGATAGTGCCTCCACTTCTTCAATGCATGTATGATCATTTCTAACTAAAGATCATGTGTCGAGTAGTTTTGCTCATGCTCATTTAGTTTCTAGGACTCATAGCATACCACCTATCCATATTGCATAAGGACTCCACCAAGAGCTCTCTTGCAAGCATTTGTGCATACCACAAACTCTTTTTCTATATCTTAAATCTGTAGTACTGGTGCATGTGTCAACAACTACTTAAGTTTCTCAAATCTAGCCTCACACTCCTCTGTCCATTCAAACTTCTTACCTTTCCTTTGCAATGATGTGATAGGATAAGAAATATATAAGAAGTTCCTAATGAACCTCCTATAATATCCTACCAGACCCATGAAATATCTCACCTCATCGACACTCTTAGGAGCTACCCACTCCATGAAGGCCCTTATCTTCTTAGGATCTACTACAATGCCCCTCTTGGAGATAACATGTCCCAAGTAGTGTACCTCACTCTAAAAGAAACTACACTTCTTGAGCTTAGCATACAACTGATGCTCCCTCAATAACCTCAACACTGATGCTAAATGCTCAGCATGTTATTCCTTAGTTTTAGAATATACCAGTATATCATCAATGAATACAATAAAAATATTATCCAAATATGGATGCAACACATTATTCATCAAACACGTAAATGTAGCTTGAGAGTTAGTCAAGCCAAATGGAACAACAATGAACTCATAATTCCCATACCTAATCCTAAATGCATTCTTGTAAATGTCCTTCTCTTTGATGTGTACCTGATGGTATCCGGATCTCAAATCAATTTTCGAGAACATTGTTGCTCCCTTCAGCTGATCGAACAATTCATCAATCCTCAGAAAAGGGTACTTGTTCTTGATGGTCACTTTGTTCAATTGCCTCTAATGAATGCATAGTCTGAGAGTACCATATTTCTTCTTCACGAACAACACCGGTGCACCCCCATGTGGTACACTTGGCCTAATCTATCCCTTGTCTATCATTTCCTTCAATTACAACTTTAAATAAACCAACTCAGGTGCTCTCATCTTGTAAGGTGCTTTTGGTGTTGGATTTGCACCTGGAACTAACTCAATATAAAAGTTTACCTCCCTGTGAGGTGGAAACTCTGTAATGTCCTCAAGAAATACATCCTGAAACTACTACAAAATTGGGTACCTACTCAACACATATGCATCCTCAACCTCCTTACCCTTATCACTAGAAATGTGCACTACAAATAACATACACCCTTTCTTGCGACTACGATTTGCCTACATAGTTGTCACCATCCTAACTGATGTGGCTTTCTTCTTACCTTGCAAGACTCTTGGTTCCTCATTTTCATCAACACACTCAATGGATTTGTCATAATAGTCTACCTTGGTTCTATGAAGATATAACTAATCCATGCCAAACAACATACAGTATGATCCCAATGGTAATACATTCAAATGTGTTGTTGTAGGTATACCATTCAAATCAAATTCACAAGCTCTTACCCAATGTTGAACTCACTTCTTTGTACATGTAGCCAACTGCATTAACCAAGATTATGAATGCAATTCCTTACTCAAACCACACTTATCCACCAAGTTAGAACTAACATAGCTATAATTAGATCCAGGGTCAATCAAAATAGAAATAACTTGATCACAAAACTTACCGTCCATCTCAATGATAGATGCATGGTGTTTTTCATGTCTGTTGTCCAGTTCTGCATAAATACGAGGAATACTTTGTCCAACATCCCCAACAGTTTTCACCTCTTGTGCACTATATATCTTAGGCCTACCACCCTGATGTTGTGGATTATCTCTCCTAAGGTGTTCCTCACCACATGTCCAACACTCCAACTGACCAATTCCCTCACCTTTATGTTGTTGTTGTTGTGACCCGTGTCCCTATATAGATACATTAAACTTATTTTGTGGGGCCATATTTTATTTTGCATCTGCATTCTAAGGCCTTGTTCTCTTAAGCTGCCATTTACCTTTACCTTTTTCCTTCCCTTTGCATCCTTGCTGAGATTCATTCTTATGTTTTGATTATTCATAGCAATGCTTCAATTTCCCAATGACTTCCTCAAGTGACCGAGGCTCATCATACTCAATCCAATCTCTAAATGCTAATGGCAAACCACTAACAAATCTTTGAACTTTAGCATTCTCATCTATAAGATACAATACATGCCTCAATAGCTCTGAAAACTTGGTCGTGTACTCTTCACCTGTCATTGACCCCATCTTTAGCTCATAGAATTCTTTGGCCTTACTTTTGTAGTACCTCTCTGACAAGTATTTCTTCCCGAAAATCCTCTTGACTCTCTCGCCAACTCAATTCATCCGTCTTGATGTCTCTGGCCTGCTTAACATCTTCCCACCAAATGACTACTTTACCTTTCAAGATGAAGATAGCTATTATGGCCTTCATGTTATTTGTGTACTCATGCAACTCAAATACTTTGTTCATCCCAAGTATCCAAGCCTCTGCAACTTTTGGATTCTTCACATCTCCATCTTTACTTTCTTGAATTTATCCGGCAAGTATCCCCTATCACTCCTATTGTAATGATGATAATGATGACAATCATGATGTCTATCAGAACCAAAACTAGAATAGTACTTATACTCATCTCCCCTCCTATCTGGAGTGTCCAACAACCTACCATATCTCACTGTATCAGATATATCTGACATGTGCCTACCAGGAAACCTAATTCCATATGCACCAGTAGTTCTTTCCTCCTGTCCATGGCTAATTTGAAGTGGCCCTTGTCGCTGCAAGTCTGAAAAACTCTGAAGAAGTATTGCATTAACCTCTACTTGCTTCTCTTGTGTTCGTATGCTTTGGTCATTATCTTCCTTACAAATCCTTATCTCTTCCTTCAAGCTCCTCAATGTGTCTACCAAATTAGAAGTGTGCCACTCACCATGTTGCTAATCAGATGCATAGAGACGTTATATGTAATCTATCACCTTGCTAGTCATTTGATATTTATCCTGTAATGCATAATATGTCAGATAAGCCAAATCACAATAAATCAACGTACCTTAACATAATTCGGGGAGGATACCTCATCTACAAGATCATCAAATCAGCATGATACCTGTATAACATAATCATAACAACATATAGTCATATAACAAGTGCATCAACGCATAAATATCATTCTAGCTAGTTCCAGTCATCAATGCAAGGCCAAATCAACAATGCATGCCATGACGTCATGCATGACAACAACCATTAATCCATTGTACACATTGCCACATGCAACCAACAACATGCATAAGCAATGTCTAATCAGCTACACCTACACATAAAAGCATGTAGTCGAACATAAGCGATCAATTCTTGTAATCAACCTACAAGATTGATACATGTAATCAAATCTACAAGAATGTAATTGAACATACAATGATGTAAGTAGGGAACACAAAATCAACATTTAAGCGACATATAACAATATGTAACCAATCATATACTCATGACAAATGCATTCCATAGAATCAACATCAAATTCAACATGGAAACCTTACTACAACCATAATCAATCATCTAGCAAATGCAACAAGCACATGGAATGCAAGTGTAAAAGACACACATGCAAATGACATGCATGCATGACCAAGGCACACTACCCATCTAGTTTGAAGGGTGAACCATGCTCTGATACCACTTTGTAACACCCTCCTCCAACATCTGTGAAAGTAAGTAGCCAACCGGCGTAAACATGTGACGAGAGGCTACTATGATTGGATTCGAACTCCTATGTGACCTTAAGGAAGTGGAATCGATAGAAACATCAGACAACCATCCAACGTTAGCTTTAGAACACACAAAAACCAACCAACATGTTAGACAGCTTTCCCTTGGGTCCTACTAAAGTTTTTACCATCTTGGGCCTCAGTCACTCTCATGTTATAGACATGACAACATCCAGAAACCCAAAGTCGCTCTCACAAGCTTATGTGCTAGTGTCCAAGGATCCAATTCACCAATTTTGTGCCAACGGTCCCATGATTTAAGCCACTTTTTCAGGCTCAGATCCCAATTAACTGCCCAGAATGGAGTGATAGCTTAAGATCATTAAAAGAACGGGAAAACAATGATTCCAAAAAAACAAGTTGAACAAGACCTTAAACAGACCCCTACTAACTATGACAAGCATTTCATTAAACATATCAACTAGAATTTATCATTTATGTAACCATAACCTCAATAGAATTAAAGGCATACACATAACCATAATTCATATAACAATCCTTAACCTACATACCTGCATGCCCAACATACAAACCTGTATGATGACGTGCTCTTGCCTTGAGGTCCAATGTTGCAACTTCACTTTAATGATCTACATCTACTGCTCTATCTTAACCCACACATTAGTGTCATAACATACTAATATCAGCCTAATTGAATACAATGACCGCACAATGCATGTCTAACCTACCATACATGCATAACCATAACCATGACAATGCATGCATATAGACATTGGCATGCATAACAATGCATATACAACCATACAATCATGACGAAACATCCTACAACAAAACCATCAACCTTCTCATGGCAACATCACTACAACCATGAGAAATACCATGCAAATCCATCAAGCACATGGACTACAAGCATAAGCAACATATATGCAACTGACATGAATTCATGACCAACACACTGTCCATTCAGTCCAAGGGGTGAACCATGCTCTGATACCACTCTGTAACACCCTCATCCCACATCTACCCAAGTAACCATCCAACCAGGGTAAACATGTGACGAGAGGCTAATATGATATGATTCAATCTCCTAGGTGACCTTAAGGAAGTGGAATCGGCGGAAACACATCAAACATACCGCCCACATCAGCAACAACACACTTAGGAGCCATCCCAAGCACTCAAGTATCATGCCCCTGGGTTCCACTGAGTTTTGAAGTTATTAAACCTCTAGACACTCCCATGCTATGGGCATGCCAACATCCAGAGAGCTCTGGATTCTCCCACAAGCTTGTATGCCTGTGTCTAGGGACTATTTCTAGCAGACCTATGCTAGAGTCCGGGGAATTTAAGGCATTTTTCAAGCCCAAGATTCTGGCCACTACCTAGAACTTCTTGTAACTTCTAGAATCCATTAAAAACATGATGACAAGACTAATAAACCAAAAAATAATTCCAGGACTAGACCTGACCATCCCCAACCGGGATTGATATTTTGTCAAACACTTGGCATGAATGAAATCTACAGGTTTAAATAACATATCTGAACATAGGGGTCTTATACTTATCTAAGAATCGCTAAGAACCATTGTTCCCTCATATCATTTGTTGTATTTTCATCTATTAGGTCATAGGTACATTGTCCATTCATTTACAAGTAAAAACATGATGAGAGCCATACATAGCTGCTGTCATAAAACTCATACATAACCAACATAATAAGAGTAGAAATACCAATGAAATCACAACCATATGATCCACATATAAATCAATATAATACTCATAGAAATACAAGGAGAAATAACCTCTCATTAATGATGCAAAATCCAAAACCGGGATGGGACTACCATGTTCCACCCGACCATAAAATGGTTGAGCCAAATCTCTCTTCAGCCATTCACCCCCATGCCATATTTCAAGCATGAATGTGGGACTCAAACCAAAAGAACCAACCAGGGGATACAGAGGCTAAACCACCTCACCCTCATCAATAGAAATCGGGCTTTATCACAATCCATCCTGGATCACTAGGCCAACACAATAAAGGTGTCATAAAGGTGTCAATGAAACCGGATTTCTCCACCTACACCGTGAGGAATTTTCCTGTCTCCTAGTCTCTCAGGCTTTACCACAGTCCAAACCCGGATCACTAGGCCATAAATCGAGACCCACTCTCTAGGCTTTACCACATATCCCAAACCCTGGATCACTAGGCCCAACAGAGAGAAAACCACCTCTTGGCTTTATCGTATATCCTGCCATTCACTGGAAAGGATTCCTAGGCCCACTCAGGCAACACAATCATGGCTTTACCATAACCCACATTCTAGCTCAAGGGTCACTAGGTCAGTGGCTTTACCGTGATCCACAGTCTAGTTCAGGGACCACTAGGCCATGTGTTCTATCATTTGAAGATCCACCTCACTCAGCTTTGAATCCAACTTAACCAAAACATGAGAACCCCATCACACCATGCCTACCTGCAAATGGTAAGGCTAGGGTGAAAACATTGTTACGCTTGGAAAAACCCATGCCATAATAGCAAAATAACCACATGCAATACCTTGCATGCCAAATCTAGGAAGGAAATAACACATGCAAATCGATACCTATGTAGTTGCTTGATCCTGCTCTTCCTTGCTTGCTCCTTCCTTCCTCTTGTCTTTTTTGCCTTTCTTTCTCTAAAGCAAAACCTGAGAAAAAGGTTGCCAACTGATCCTCAAAAGCCTTTTTATTAATGAGGCCTCTATTTTCTTCATTTTCCATTATTTTCCTTCAATTTCCTTCCCACATGCAACCTGTGACCTTTCACCTTCCTTTTCTCCTAATTCCCATTATTTTCATAAATACATGTGCCAAAAATGCATTTTTTCCTTTTAGTGAAGCCATAATAAACCGAATCAACACCCATACTAAGATTTCTTTCCCACAATTTAGCTTGGAATACATGTCCCATCACCATGGCCTTATATATTTTTACATGGATTTTTAACCAAGGTTGTTACAGATCTCCTATTCCATTTCTACCAACATATCTAGTCCAATAAGTACCACATTCACTGGATCACTCCAGCTGATGGGATTATTACAATTATGCCCATATATCACCTCAAACATACCCATCCTTAGTGACTTCTGATAACCATTGTTATAAGAAAACTTGATCAATGGGAGGTACTCCTCCCATCTCCTCTGTTGGTGCATGACATACATCCTTAGCATATCCTCCAGAATCTTGTTGACCCTCTTTGTATGTGCATCTATATATGGATGATAAGTTGTATTGAATGCCAAATCTATCCCCAAACCTTCAAACAACTCCTTCTGAAACTTGGAAGTGAACTTGGCATCCCTATCTGACACAATCTTCTTCAAAACACCATGCAATCTTACAATCTCCCTAATGAAGACCTGTGCTACCTCACAAGCTGAATAGGTAGTCTTTACTGGAATGAAGTGACCTACCTTGCTCAATATTTATATCACAACCATGACAGAATCATGTTTCCTTGATGTCCTTAGAAGACTTGTAATGAAATCCATGGAAATGACTACCCATTTCCATTTTGGAATCGGAATAGGTTGAAGCAACCCACCTGGATGCTTACACTCTACTTTCACTTGGTGACAGTCCAAACATCTAGCCACGAATTCTGCCACTTCCTTCTTCAAATTCATCCAATAGTATAACTTCTCCACTATTTTCAATGTCTTATGGTATTATAGGTGACCTGAATACTATTTTACATCAAACTCCCTCAAGATAAGCTAGTTGAGTTCACTGTCATCCGACACATAGATCATGTCCCTAAATCTCACCAAGCCATATGTTGTGAGATGGTAATCTACATCTTGGTCACATGTACCCTATTGTAGTCTATGCATAAGCTCCATTTACATGCCATTACGTTGTGCTTCCTATAAGATTTGATCATGTAAATCTGTCCCATATGCACTCACTGATGCAACATGGTTCAACTACACTTTCCTGTTGAAAGCATCTGCAACCCTGTTCTCCTTACACTTGATGTATCTGATCTCAAATTCAAACTCACTAATTATGGCCAACCATCTATATTGCATATCATTCAGATTCTATGGGTCAAACAGATATATCAACCCGTTGTGATCGCTCATTAATGCAAACCTCATAACAAGAATATAATGTCTCCACATCTTCAAGGCATGAATAATAGCTGCCAACTCAAGATCATGAGTCAAATAATTTTTGTCGTGCTCATTTATTTTCATGGACTCATAACATATCACCTCTCCCTCCTACATAAGGACTCCACCAATCCCTCTCTTGCAAGAATTTGTACACACTACAAACTTTTTATCTGAATCTGCAATCTTTAACACTGCAACATTCGTCAACAACTACTTTACCTATTCAAAACTAGTTGCACACTCCTCTGTCCATTAAAACTTCTTAACTTTCCTCTGCAGTGATGTAATAGGGTAGCAAATACGTGAGAAGTTATTTATGAACCTCCTATAGTAACTTGATAACCCCATGAATGATCTAACTTCATCCACATGTCTAGGAGTTTCCCACTCCATGATAGCTCTTACCTTTTTTGGATCTATCGCTATGCCTTCCTAGGAGACAACATGTCCCAAGTAGTGCACCTTTTCTAAAATAAACTACACTTGCTAATCGTGGCATACAATTGATGTTCTGTTAGCAACCTCAACACTGCTGCTAAATGCTCAGCATGCTCTTCCTCATTCTTAGAATATATGAAGATGTCACCAATGAATACAATAAAAAACTTATCTAGATAAGGACACAACACACTATTCATCAAGCACATAAAAGTTGTTTTACCATTAGTCAAACCAAATGGAACTACAACAAACTCATAATTCCCATACCTGGTCCTAAAGTCAGCCTTGTAGATGTCATCTTCTTTAATTTGTACATGATGGTATCTTGATCTCAAGTAAATCTTTGAGAACGTTGTTGCTCCCTTCAACTAATTGAACAAGTCATCGATCCTCGTAATTGATATATGTTCTTGATTGTCACCATGTTCAATTTCCTGTAATAAATGCATAACCTAAGGGTACCATCCTTCTTCTTCACGAAAAACATTGGTGCACCCTAAGGTGATACACTTGGCCTAATTTATCCCTTATCAAGAATTTCCTTCAACTACAACTTCAACTCCACCAACTATGGTGTGCTCATATTGTAAGGTGCTTTTGATGTTGGTGTTTCCCCTGGTACCAACTCAATAGAAAAATCCATTTCCCCGTGGGGTGGCAACCCTGAAATATCTACTGGAAACACATCATGAAACTGTTGTAGTACAGGGTACCTCTTGAATATTTATGCATCCTCAACATCCTTACCCTTGTCACTGGAAATTTGAACTGCAAACATTTTTTATTATTTTTATTTTATTTATGTAATTTAAATTATTTCCTCAAAAGAAAACATCAAACAATAATAATTTTAATAACCATTAGAATTATTTTATTAACAACCTAATGTTATTTAAATAAATAAATTACTTTTGATGCTATTCACTCATTTATTAATTGTACCTAATTTTACTTATTTCCAGAAATAGAATAATATATTATTAATCTTAATATTATAAAATAATAATAATATTAAATTTATTAATATAATTTTGACCTGGGTCCTAGTGTCAAAATTAGTCGTTATTTAGCCGTTGGAGTCTCTGCTCAGTCTATTTAACATGCTAGGCTGGATCTGTTTCTTCAACTTGTCCTCACGATGAACCACACTAGTTGGTTCGAAACGTGTCGACAAAGGTCTTTTTTATATGTGATTTACGCCGAAGATCTTCTTATAACTATGATGGATCACAAAAGCCTCAATTCTACAATTACACACCTGTTACACTGAAATTTGTCACCATGACTATCTGCAGTTAATATGGCTCCATCAATAGTCATATTATCCTCCTTGTCAAGCCTTATACCTCTGCTCTTCATGTCAGACTTCAAAAAAGAGAGAAAGTCATTAAAAATCATGTTTATCTCTGGGTACGCAGGTTCGCTCTACCTTGCCTGCGTGTACGCATCCCAAGCTCATTGTACCTGCGTACTTGTACGCTCTGTAAGTAAAGGGATGGGTGCATACTCCTGTAAAGGTCAAAAGGCGCGAGTTTCATCTTAAAAAAGTTACTTGTGGTCACTTCTAGAGCCTTCTAGAAGAGTTATTAACGTGTATTGAGTGCCTCCAGATGGTTCATGCACTCCTATGATAGAGGAACTTATCCCATCAAGAGAGGAGCTACCCCATCCAAAAGAGGGAGTATCCCATTGATGTTGGAACTGAATAACTTCCTCTAGAACACTATAAATACAGGCATTGGGCCAGAGGAGGGGAGGTTGAAAGCTGAACATTCCAAAGGGTAGATGCTGCTGGAATTAGGACTTCCTTGTAGAAGCTTGTGAGGAGAGATTACCATCCTTTTTTATTTCATTTGGAAGTGGGTGAGCTTGTCAAAGTAGAGGAAAACTCTTGCTGGACCCTGGGAGGAACTTGCACAACACCAAGGCTCAGGTTGTAATGGTTTCTTTTTTGTTTCCTTAATACAAATAAGTCCATCTTCTCAATGATTTGTGTTAATGAATTGTTTCATATACTCCTTGGTCTATATGTTGAATATGCTTTGTTTTATGGAATATTCAGATGTTATGTAATCGTTTGATTGTTAGTGTATGCAAGTTTCAAAGTGAAGGAGGAGCTCATCCGGATCAGCGAGGCTAGACTGCTACAACGAGCGTTGGACTTGAGGTAGGATCGAAAAACACTTGGTTTCTCATAGAATAATGTATGTTTAGAGAAGGATTGCTCTTAATTGTCTTGTTTGTCACTAGAGAGTCTTAGACTCCTAGGGAGGTTAGTTTTGTCAGCAAAATAACTCTTTCTGCATGACAAATTGGCGACTCCACTAGGGAATCCATTGATGTGCTTGATTTTTCCTTTGAGTATTACTTTGATCTGAAAAGAGTCTTTTATTTTTTGTTTTTTGATTGTTTAACTGTGTTTTTGGGTGGGCTAGCTTAGAGTCAAGTTAGAATTTAGTTTTTCTTAATTTTTCCATAGTACACACCCTTTGAGTTAGACACAGTGCGTACCTGTACGCACTGTATCTTTGCACACAGAGCGTGGACGCACCTGGTTAAAAAGGCTGCCTGCGTACCCTGTTAAAATTGAGAAAATTTCAATTTTATCCCTTTTTCCCTTTAGATTTTGTTTTTATTAGTCTTTACTACCCAGATCCACTGGTTGACTGTCAAAAATCTTCACCTGAACTTGTCCCATTAGTGTCGAAAGTTTTAGTGAAATTCATTGAAATTTTGGCCTTAGGGTTTGATTTTTGCATTGGTCCTGTAGTGACTTTGGATTTAGAAGTTGTGGAACCTTAGATATCTCTGGTTTTGTCAGTCTTCTTAGGAGTTGGACCAGTCGTAAAGTCTACCTGTGTGAGCAACCTACCTTTGTGTTGTCTCTTTGCGAAATTTCAAAATAGCTTGTTGATTGAAGTTCTGAATTTCCTTCTTAAGAAAAGAACAAAAAGAGTTTGATTTTTTGTTTTGATTGGTTTATGATTCTGCATGAACTAGTCCTTGGTTTGATTATTGCCAAGTAAAACATCCCGGAATCATCTTAGTAGGCTTTTGCTTCTTAGATTTACTTTTAGGTAAATTTCCTTTGAT
>APFE031751320.1:132486-168551 GCA_000404065.3 Pinus taeda
AAAAACACTTGGTTTCTCATATAATAATGCATTTTTAGAGAAGGATTGCTCTTAATTGTCTTGTTTGTCACTAGAGAGTCTTAGACTCCTTGGGAGGTTAGTTTTGTCAGCAAAAATAACTCTTTCCGCATGACAACACCCTTTCCTGCAACTGTGCTTAGCCTGCATGGTTGTGACCATCCTCACTGATTTAGGCTTCTTCTTTCCCTACAAGATTCTCTTTCCCCATTATCATCCAGGCACTCAATAACCTTGTCATAAAAATCTACTTTGTTCCTGTGAAGATACATCCAATCCATACCCAAACACATACTATATGATCCCAATGGTAGTACATCTAAATGTGTTGTTGTAAGCATACCATTCAACTCGAATGTACAATCTCTCACCCAATGATGCACTCTCTTCTTACTACTTGTAGCCAACTGCACCAACCAAGACTCTGCATCCACTTCTTTTCTCAAGCCACACTTATCCACCAGGTTCAGATTAACATAACTATAATTAGATCCAGGATCAATTAAAATAGAAATAACTCGACCACGAAGCTTACCATCCATCTCACTAATGGATGTCTCGTGATCTGCATTCTTGTTGTCCACAGCTGCATAGATCCGAGTAATACTATGACCAACATCCCCAACTGTTTGTGCCTCTTGAGCACTATATATATGAGGCCTAACTCCATGGTATAATGGAAAATCCTTCTTACAATGATCTTTTCCACATATCCAACACTACAACTATCGTCTACCATCATCACTAGTTTTTTGTTATCTAGGTTGTGACCGATGCCCCTTCTCAATTGTATTGAACTTATTGTATGGAATCACAATTTATTTCTCACCTGCATCCTGAGGTCTTCCCCTCTTTGGTTGTCAATTCCATTTAAATTTATCATTTCCCTTCAAGTCACGTTTAAGCTCAACTTTGCACTTTGAATTCTGATAACAATGCTTCAATTTTTGAATGGCTTCCTCTAGCGATATAGGCTCATCAAACTCAATCTAGTCTCTATATGTTGTTGGCAACCCACTGATGAACCTATGAATCTTATCCTTCTCATCCTTGAGATAAGGCACATATCTCAACAACTACAAGAACCTGCGAGTATACTCGTCATCTATGGTAGAACCCATCTACAACTCATAAAATTCCTTAGCTTTGTCATCATAGTACCTCTACGACAAGTACTTATTCTTTAAGAGTCTCTCAAACTCCTCCCAAATCAACTCATCTTCCCGAATGCCCTTGACATTATTCACATCTTCCCACCAAATATATGATTTCCCTTTAAGTGTGAAGGTGGCTATCTTTGCTTTCATGTTCTCTAAGTAGCTATGCAATTTGAATAATTTCTTCATCTGAAGCAACCATGCCTTTGCATCTTCTTCCTTCTTCATCTCTCCATAAAATGTAGGAGGCTTGACTATATTGAACTCCTCAAATAAGTATTCACCCCTCCTATAAGGATGATAACGATTATGACTATGATGATGTCTCCTAGATGAGGAACTAGAATTATACCCATACATATCATTCCTCTTGTAAGGTGTATCCAATGATCTGCCACCTCTAACTATGTCCCCTCTATCCAACCTGTATCTGGCCTAAGAATTGCTATCATAGGTTCCATTAGTTTTCTCTTCCTACTATTGACTGGTCCTCAATTGTCCTTGTCTCTATAACTCTGACAAGCTCTGAAGGATTTTTGCATTAAACTCTACATGCTTCTCCTGAGCCCTTGCAATTAATTCTTGGGCCTCAACCAACCTACCATTGTCTTCTTTGCAAATTTTGATCTCTGCCCTCAAGCTCCTCAATGTATCTACTATAACAAGAGAATACTATTCTCCTTATTTCCCAACTGATCTGTAGGGAGAGTCATAGGAACTATAGTCTACCATTTTTCTCATCATATTTGATTCTCTTTTCCGTGAAAGTGTACCATGTCAGATAAACCAAATATATACCAAAATAAAATCCATACCCTAGTGATGTTGAGGGGAGGCTTATCGCATGTGCAAGATTAGTCCACATTAGCATGCACATTTATAATCATAAGCATATCCATATAATCATATCAACATATCAACATAACAACATCATGCATGACCATGCCAACTATATACCATGACCCATGCATGAAAACCATAACCTTGACAACATCAGGCTTTACTTAAGAGAGTGCAACCCGCTCTAATACCACCTTATAACCACCTCCTCCCATATTTACCACTTTCATCGTCTTTCCCAGGGTAAGCATGATCTAAGGGTCACTATGATAAGACTCAGCCTCCTATATGACGTTAAGGAAATGGAAACAATAACTTGAGACCTTATTGACTTCCCTCAGGTGCTACAGTACCTTCAGGAGCAACCCAACCCCTCCAGGTGTCCAACCCCTGAGATGACTCTCCTTTTCACTGACTTAGAGCCCCAACCACTCCCTTGCCAAGCCATCCAAGAGATTGAGAGCCTCTAGTCACTCTCATGAGCCTACCTAAATGTGACTATAGCCTTTTTCTTCTAGTGTTATGCCAACGACTGCGATATTTAAGGCTATTCTCCAAGGCTAGGACCTAGTCCTTGCCCATAACTCCATGAAACTTCCAAAACTCATAAAATACATAGAAACAAGCCTTTTAAGGAAAAACTAAAACCAGGACATGACCTAACCTTCCCCAACTAGGACTAACATTCCGTCAAACACTTAGTAAACCTACAACCTACATGTTATGAATGCAAGTCTGAACATGAGCAGAAAACTTATCTGGGGTTTAACAAGAAGGGCCACTGCCTTCTCAAATTAGTTGTCATAACATCAATTAGGTCTTGCATTCATATTTCATTCAATTATAAGTAAAAAAATGAAAAGATCCATGATTAAGAACTGCCAAATAACCATGCTTATAACCAACATATAACCAAAGAAATACAATGAGAGAATAGCCATCAAAGCCACATAATAACAAGTAAATTTACTCATCAAAAGCAAGGAAAACTTAGCTCTTATTAAACATAGGCAAAATCCAACCAGGTTTGGGACTTCCATGTACCACCCAACCATAGATTAGCTTAAACAAATCTTTCTTTTAGCCAATCACCCTCATGCCATGTTCCAAGCATGAATATGGGATCTCATGGGATAAACCAATCCATAAACAACCAAGGGAATCCATAGGTTAAACCACCTCCACCTTCACCATACCATGACCTCACCTAAACCGGTGTCGAGATCACAAAACCAAACTGAGCTTGTATGCCTCATAATTTCTTCTCCAATACTTTGAGGAATTTTTCTGTCTCCACCCTCAGGATTTAATGTGTATCTTTCCATTACCAATTAAGGGATTCCTAGGCCTTTGGGAATTTTCCTGAGACCACCTCACACGGATCCAAAATCTTCCGGAAATCCAAAGCTCAAACCGAGAACAACCCCATCACACCATGTATATCTAAAAATGGCAAGGCTAGGCTAAAAACCACAATTGAAACCCGAAAAAACCCATGCCAATGACAACAAGGGAACCAAATACCAGCATGCACATACCATGCATGTCAAAACTAGCTAGGAAATCATACATGCAACCTGTTACCTGCAAGTATTCCTGTTGAAGCTACTTGATCCAACTTTTCCTTGCTTGATTCTTACTTTCCTTTGCTTTCCTTGTCCTTACTTGGCTTTCCTTATTTGTTCTTTGCTTGCTTATCCTTTTTTTGCTTGTTTGCTTTCCTTCTCCTCTTGGTGTTCTTATCCTCTCTCAAAACTAATTCCAAAATTGAATTGACAAAAGGATACCAACTGATGCTTTGATGTCTTTTTATTATTAATGCCTCTAATTTCCTCAATTTTCCATTATTTCCCTTCATTTTCCTCCTCCCATGCAACCTGTGACCTTTCACCTCCCTTTTCTCCTATTTTACTTTATTTCATAAATAAAATACTAATAATGCCTTTTTTACTTTTCAAAGCCTTTGTCATTACCTTTTCCAATTTCCCCTTAACTATAAACACATCAAGTGATGCCCACTAGGATATTTTGCCCAATTTTCAACTTGGAATACTTGTCCCCTTACTGTGGTCTTATTTTTCCTTTATTAACTTGTATTACATGAAATTTTAACTCAGAGTTGTTACAATCCATCTTTCACCTGCTAGCAGTCCAAGCACCTTGCAACAAACTCATCCACCTCGTTCTTCAAATTTGGCAATAGTAGAACTTCTTGATAGTTGTCAAATTCTTATGGTGTCCTAGGTGGCCTGAGTATGTCTTGACATGAAACTCTCTCAAAATAAACTTTTCAATTCACCATTGTAAGGCACATAGATCCTGCTCCTCAAACTAACCAAGTCATATGTTGTGAGATGAAACTCCTCATCCTTATCAACTTCACCTTGTTGCTGCAATCTCTACTTCAGTTGTTGGTACCTCTCTTCATGCTGCCATGCATGTAAGATATGCTCTTATAAATATATCACATAAGAACTCATAGTTGAAATATTATGATTAACTTGCACTCTCCTACTAAGAGAATCTGCAACCCACTTCTCTTTGCCTTTGTTGTACATGATCTCGAAATCAAACTCACTTAGAGTAGACAACCATATAACTTTCCTTGCATTCAAGTTGGGTTGGTCAAATAAGTACCTCAGTCCATTGTGATCAATTATCAAGACAAACCTCCTACCAAGGAGATAATGTCTCCACACCTTCGATGCATGAATGATATCTACCAACTCAAGATCACGAGTCACATAATTATGTTCATGATCATTCAGCTTTCGTGATTCATAGCAAACCACCTACCATTCCTACATCAAGACTCCACCAAGTCCTTCCTTACATGCATCTATACAAACTATAGTATTTATCAGGATCTGCAATCCTCAAAACCAGAGCATTGGTAAGACACTGCTTCAATTGATCAAAAATAGCTACACACTCAACATTCCATTCAAACTTATTTCCTGTCCTTTGTAAGGATGTGATAAGATAGCCAATCTTGGAGAATTTCTTGATGAACCTCTTGTAATAAATTTCTAGTCCCATTAATGATCTAACTCAGTCATATTCTTCAAAATTAGTCACTCCAGTATAGCCTTAATATTTTCCAGATCCACTATTATACCCTCTGTGGAAACAACATGTGCCAAGTAATGAATCTAAGATTGAAAGAAACTACATTTGTTGAGCATGGCATGCAACTAATGCTCTCTCAACAATCTCAATATCGTTTCCATGTGCATTGCATGCTCCTCATTCTTTGAATATACCAATATATCATCAACAAATACTACAACAAACTTATCCAAGTAAGGGTGCAACACATTTTTCATCAAACACATGAAGGTGGCTGGAGCATTGGTAAGACCAAAAGGAACCACCAAAAACTCATAGTACCCATACCTTGTACGAAATTTAGTCTTGTAGATGTATTCTTCTTTGATGTGCACTTGATGATATCATGATCTAAGATCAATCTTCAAAAATATTGCAATTCCCTTCAGCTGATCAAACAAATCGTCAATCTAAGGCAATGGATACTTGTTCTTGATAGTCACCTTTTTCAGTTGTCTACAATCAATGCACAATATGAGAGTACCATCCTTATTTCTTACAAACAACATTGGTGCACCCCAAGGAGATACACTTGGTCTTATGTATCCCTTATCAAGCATCTCTTTAAGCTGCAACTTCAGTTCCACCAACTTGGGCATGCTCATCATGTAAGGTGACCTAGATGTTGGTGCTACTCCTAGCATCAACTCAATAAAGAAATCCACCTCTCAATGAGGAGGAAACTCTGGAATCTCTGTAGGAAACTCATCCTAAAACTGTTGTAAGACATGATACCTCATCAGGACTTCATCATCCTCATTCTCCTCCCCTTTTTCATTGGAAATTTGTACTGAAAAAAAATAAACATCCTTTCCCGTGGTTGCACTTAGCTTGCTTGGCTATAACCATCCTCACTGAGGTAGGCTTATTTTTTCCCTACAAGATTCTCTTTTCTCCATCCTCATCCAAACACTCATTGGCCTTGACATATCAATCTATCTTAGTCCTAAACAACCAATCCATACCCAAAATCATTTTATATGAACCAAAAGGAAGAAAATTCATATTTGATGTTGTAGGCATGCCATTAAGCTCAAATGCACAAGAATTCACCCAATGATGAACTCTTCTCTTGGTCCATGTAGACAAATGTGTGAACTAAGATTATACATGCACTTCCTTATCCAAATGACATTGATCCACCAGGTCAAGACTATTATAGCCATAATTTAATCCAGGATCAATCAAAATAGAAATAACTTGATCACAAAGTTTACCTTCCATCCAAATAATGAATGTCTGGTGGTTTGCATGCTTGTTATCAACTGTTGCATAGACCTAGAGAATATACTTACCTACATCCCCAACTGTTTTCACTTATTGAGAACTATAGATTTGAGGCTTTCCACCTTGATAGAAAGGAAAATCCTTCTTGCGATGAACTCTACCAAAAATACAACACTTCAATGGTTCTCTGCCACTTCCTTTATTATGTTGCTCCATCGGTTGAGACCCATGTCCTTTCTCTACTCCACTGAACTTCTTATGAGGGGCCATATTTTCTTTCTCACCTACATCCTGAGATCTTCCTCACTTCTTATGCCATTTTCCTTAGTTTTCTCATTACCCTTCAAGTCACGCTTGAACTTAGGTTTGTGCTTTGACTGCTCATAACAATGTTTCAACTTCCTGATAGCTTCCTTCAATGATTAAGGCTCATCATATTCAATATGGTCTTTAAATGATAATGGAAATCCACTAATTAACCTTTGGATATTTGATTTCTCATCCTTGAGATAGGGCACATATCTCAATAACTCTAGAAATTTGGTTGAATATTCTTCTTTTGTCATGGAATCCATCCTAAGCTCATATAATTCCTCGGTATTTCCATCATACTATTTCTCAAACAGGTACTTCTTCCTAGAGTGTCTTTCAAATTCTTCCCAAATCACCTCCTCTTCCCTAATGCCTCTTACATGCTTGACATCTTCCCACCAAATATATGATTATCCCTTGATACTTATGGTAGTTATCTTTCCTTTCATATTATCTGAGTAATCATGAAGTCTGAATAATTTCCTCATTCCAAGCAGCCATGTTTTTGCATCCTTTGACTTAGTCAACTCACCATCAAAGGTAGGAGGCTTATATTTCTTGAATTTTTATGGAAAATATCCCTTCTCACTCCTCCTATAAGGATGTTGGCAATGATGTCTCAAAAAATTAAAGCTAGAATAAAATCCATGAGTACTAACCCTCCTCTTAGGTGTCTCCAAGAGTCTTCCACTCTTCATTGTATCATCCTTGTCCGTATTGTCACTTTTCTTAGACATGCTTCCTTCTACACCATTAGTCCTTTCTTCTTGCTTGTCTCCATGATTGATCCCTAATTGTCCCTGGTTCTGCAAATCTGAAAGTCTTCGAAGAATAATTGCATTAACCTCAGCTTGATTTTCTTGAGCTTTCGTCAGTGTTTCTTCTTCTTCAATCAACCTCTCATTATCTTCCTTGAAACTTATGATATTTTCTTTCAAACTGATCAATGTATCTGTTAGATCAGGAGAACCTCCCTCTCCCTAGTGTTCAACTAAATTCTCCCAGCCCACTAATGTCTCTTCCAACCTATACGGGGAGTCATATGAACTATACTCAAATATTCTTCTCTTCATCTCTTAGCTTTCTATTTTTTTGCAATGTGTCATTTTTAGCTAAATAAAAGCATAATAAAAAGCATTACCTCAACTTATTTTTGGTGAGGCTATTGCATCTGCACAGGCTAACCCAAATTAGCATGATATAACATCATAACCATATCATCTCATACATGGATAACATAACAATAACAATATCTAACATGTGTGCATGGTAAACATATAGACAACTGGCATGCATGCATAACAAATTGAATTTACCCTAAGGTCGAGTGTTGTGAACTTGATCTAATACCACTCTATAACACCCCACCCCACATTTACCCACTTTTACAAGCTCACTAGAGTAAACATGAGCTAAGAGTTAATATGCACAACCCAACCTCCAAGATTCTATTATGAAAATGGGTCCTAAATTACTAACTTGTACCGAACTTACTGCAACACCTAGAGACACCAAATCACCCTAAAGTCATACACTTTCCACTGATGACATTTCCTCTGAGTTGGAACCACTTTTTACCTAACTTTAAAACCCATACACACATATTCAGTTTTGTGGGTGTGGCCAAAGGCCTATAGTCGCATGAATAAGCCATCGTCCATGCTACTACAACCAAGATCTTCCATTTTTGTGCCTGCGACCACAAATTCAATGCCATAATTTCAAGGCTATCCTACATGCCACTACCTAGAGTTGCCCAGAAACTTTCCAGGACTCTGTCAATGATAATTATGAGTCTACATAATCTCTCCTTAGGCTCATATATTTTCCAACACATATCATTCATTTAGACAAACACATTGTAAAGATAGAACTTGTAGGTCATGCACACATATCTATTGATTGTTTTGTTAGTTTCATCAGATAGTCATCAAGAAGGCTTATTTCCCTCTCAAGCTAGCTGCAACAAACTCTTGTTAGATTATGCATTCATATACCCATTCAATAATTCATGAAACCATGAACAAGATCAATAACAAGATAACATCATATAATAAGAATGTACCATGCCTATAACCAACATTTAACCAGAATGAATCCATGACAAACCAACCACAAAATCGATACATAACCAATACTTGTGCTCATTGATCGCAACAAGAAATAACACATACTAACATATACATAAAACTAACCAATTCAGGGACTTCCACGTACCACCCAACCATAAATTGGGCTAAACCAAATCTTTCCTTCAACTAGTCACCCCTGTGTCATATTCTAAGCATGAATGTTGGATCATATGGGATAAACCGAAACAAAACCAACCATGGAATCTAGAGGTTAAACCACCCCCACCCTCAAGCCACAACGATTTCACCTAAAATGGTCCAGAAATCACCAAAACCGATACAAACTCGAATGCCTCACGATTTCTTCACCATACACAAAGGAATTTTCCTATCTCCACCCACCTGTCAAGAGCTTCCCAAAGAAAATGATCTCCACCCTCAACCCTTGGGATTTACCTAAGATAACGTCAACCAGATCTAAATCCATCAGTAATCCAAAGCTCAAACAAAATGAAAGCCCACTATACCATGGCTATTCCAGAAATAGAAAAGGCAAGGTTGTACACCATATTACATGCCAATGACAACAAACATGACCAATAAACCAATTCATAAACCATGCATTCACATCACAACAAGATAACCAAACATGCAACATGTTACCTGCAAAATCCTCTTGTTGGTTGCTCTTTCTCTTCTTGATTTCTTCCCTTCTTATTGTTGTCCAATCTTCCTCTTGCACTCCCTTGCTTGTCTCCTACTCGCTTGCTTGTTTTTGTCTTCCTTGTGTCCAAATTCTTATTCTTTCTCTTGCTCCCCTCTTCTCTAAGTGAATGCTAGAATGTCCAAGAGTGTGTGTGAATGTTCTCTCTCTTTTTTATTTTATTTTTCATTTTCTTTTCCTTCATTTTCACTTGCATACATATTCATATCCCTTCATCTTCCTTTTGTCTTATTTTACTTTTTTTCTTATATTAAATTCCCATTTATTTCCTTTTGCCTCTCCCAACGCAATGCTAATTTCCATAGTCAATTAATAAACCATAAGTGGATCCCAATATAATGTTTTTCCTCTCCATTCAGCTTGGAATACATGTCCCATGACCTTGGTTTTATTTTTTCCTTTTATAATGCCCATTTATTACATGGAGACTTAACCCAAGGTTGTTACATCCGCCTTCTTCTATTAACACTTACGGGAGATCATTACGAGATATTTATGTAGAGTGACCACTAAGAGATATTAAGATCTATTTATGTAGAATGATCAAATACTCTCTGAAGAATGACTGCATGGGAGGTGGGATAAACACATTCTTTCTTGCTTTGATCCCAAAGAGTCCAACCCCTTCTCCTTTCAAAGATTCTAGCCAATATCCTTATGCAACGTCTCTTATAGTATCATCTCTAAAATCCTAGTTGAAAGGTTGAAAAAGCTCCTCCCTGAAGTTATATCAGACAATCAAGGAGGCTTCATTCATAGGTGTCAGATCTTTAATAATATAATAATGGTTAAGGAAACAATCTTCTCTAGTAGAGAAAGAGGTGACAAGGGTATGGCCATCATACTATAATGGCCAATGTCTTTGATAAAGTTCGACCAAGATTTCTCTTCAAAGTCCTAAATGGATTGGGGTTGAATAACACTTTTATTAAATGGATTTCCAAATGCATCAATTCTCCTTAGATCGTTCCCCTAGCTAATGTTAGAGTCACAAGCTTCTTTTCAGCTTCTCGTGGTCCCTGTTAGGGTTGTCCTTTATCTCCCTTTCTCTATATTCTAGTTGCACACACCTTGAGCAAGAGACTTGAACATGAACGCAACATTAGATGCCTTCCTAGTCTCAAGTTCACTCTTGCTGTTAAAAGTGCCAACCATTCCCAATTTTCAGATGACACCATTCTCCTAGGAGGAGACTCCGTGGCAATAACTCAAATATTCAAAATGGTCCTTGAGCACTTCCTATCTGCTTCAGGAGGTCTAACAAATTCATCCAAAGCACAGGTTTACTAATGGAACATTTCAACAGTCAAGTGTCTCCAAATTGGTTCGACTTTGGCTTCAGCACGGTAGAAGGCTGGAAAGATTTCAAATATATTTGGATACCCATATGCATAAAGACTCTTTCCTCTCGTTCTTGGCTCTTTGTCCTCTCCAAGATCAAAATTAATTTGGAATCTTAGGGTTCCCATTGAATCACCCTAGCAGGTCGCATAGTTCTCATCAAGTTTGTCATATCAACTATCCCTCTTTACCAATTTTATACTTTTATGGCTCCCAAATTCATCCTGCAAGACTTGGGAAAGATTATTCAAAAAAAATTATGTGAAGGAAGAAAATCCACATCCAAAAAAATTATACCTAATCAATTGGAATACAATTTGAGCCCTGCAAGACCATGGAGGCTTGGGGATCTGGGATCCGTCCTTAATGAATTTGGAAATGGGAGCGAAGCTAGTTTGGAAAATGAAATTGAACAAAGAATGTTGGTGGGTTTAGGTCCTCTCTAATAAAAATTTGTATCCTAGTATAAATAATATATCGACTCTCCTCTCACCTTTAAGATTGTGTTCTCTAGTGTGGAGACTCATTTCTACTTCTTCCAATTTGATCAACAACCACACCATTTGGAACCTTGGAAACAACACCACCATCTAGATATGGTCAGATTCCATCTTAAAATATACCCCTTTGAATGAATGTGAAGATCTCAGACCATTTCAACATCATTCATCATATATGGAGATCGCCTTTTTAGCCCAAATCAACAAATGGAATGGAGTAGGCTTCTGGTCAAGTTGGAATCTGGAGAATTTCCTACCTAATCTCACTCACCTTATTAGCACACTGAAATCAAACCTATTGGGTTGTGCTCCAACAGATAGGAACTTAGAAGACAACCTAGTATGGAAGAAGCATAAACACACAGTGCAAGTAGGCTACGAAGAATTATTTTCTCAAGGCACATCCCTCCAAAATATTCAATCTGGATAAAGCTTTGGTGCAATAATGTTATCCCTAAAATTAATTCCTTTTGTTGGATTATCCTCCATAAAAAAATATTCATTATGAAAATCTCAAAAGAAGATACTTATGTGGCCCTTCGTGCTTCCTCTTTTCTCCCAGCATGAAGAATCCATTCCTCATTTGTTCATTTCTTGCCCCTTATTCCTTCAGGTTTGGGTAGTAGCAATGGGTCCCTTATATGCTCTCTTGAATATGAGATGATATTTCCAATTTTTTTTTCAAATTGGCATAAGAACTATGTTGGATCCTTCGAAGGAAAGTAGAGGTTTAAATGGCTTTGGACCTCCCTTCCAAAATTTGTTTGTTAGCATCTATGGCTTTCACATAATAGTATGATCTTCAAGAATGTCGGTGTGGAATTAAACAAGAGGAAATTGAAAGAGCTCGACCCCCCCTGGATAGCTAAGAAAAGCAATGGTTCGAATTACTAGTAGATCTAATGGCTCTTCTCCGAGATGAGGCCCTCCAATCTCCCCCAGCTACTCTGAAATGGAAGCTTAGGCTTTCGGATGGAGAACTCAAGGCTTGGTGGTTGAGACAGGAAGGTTGGATTCTCTTCTTTAACGGTGCCTCCAAAAGGAATCTAGGGGTGGCGGGAGGGGGAAGGGTTCTCTTTAATCCCGCTGGAGATCAGGAAATCATGTTCACATGGGGACTAGGTCAACTATTAAACAATCTCGTCAAGATGTATGGCCTTTATCTTGGCCTCCAACTTGCGAGATATCATGCCATCTCATCCACTATCATTTTACGGGCTCCCTCATCACAATTTAGCTCCTCCATTAGGGCTCTCACTCTAAGAACAATATTCTCTCTCAGCTGCTCAAAATAATCTACTACACTTTGGACTCCTTCACAAACAAGAGCTTCTTTCATATTCTCCGCAAATAAAACCAAGAAGTTGATGCCCAAGCAAACATCACTTTCTGATTGAAAGAGGGACAATATAATATTAATAACTCCCTAGGATGGAAGGTCATCCCATGAAGGCTAAAAACAAGTTGATCATATCCCCATCAAACATTGGAACTCGTGTACAAATAGAAGGGAACAATCATAAAGAGAGGACAGAAGTGAATCCTCAGTCATCACTCCTCTAAAGTAGGTTCCCTCGAATGACATCAACGGGATCTCCATGAGGCATCACCATATCGTCCTTCTCCCTGAGGTGGTGGCTCTCTTGATTGGAGGTAAAGGTCGCATTTATGTGTTCCATGCACCAAAGTTTGAATCAAGATTCCATTTCCTCCCTAGTTCAACCATAGTACAATGAAGGGACAACATAGTTCGGTATAAGAGCATGAATTTGAAGCTAGAACCACATCTTGCAACATGGAAAACCTTGGAATATCTATCCTCTCTCATGCCAAATGACTTCAAAATTTAGATGCAGAAGATGTATCAAAATTTCTCACACGGGTACCTTGGTGGCCATAAATATGTGAGCTGGGTAAATCAATTCTTGCATGTCAAGGATGGGCTCAATTCTCTAGTCTGTTTAAAGCCTTTCAAGTCATATCATGTTTGGGGGAGGGGCTCCCTCCCCTTAGAGTGCTTGATCTCTTCCCCCATCAACCTAATTTGCAAGCTCATCTTGAATCTTCCCACTCGTGCAGGTTTATTCCTTTACAGGCTGGAATTCTAGTCAATTAAAGTCATAATATCATAGGTTTCTACTCCAAACAGCGAGTGTCATATTCTAAAGCACAAGCAATGCAACTTAGCTCTAAAATAAGTACATACCTAAGGCATTTTGTTATGAACATTATAGGGTTTGGGAGAATTATCTAGCAACACCTAAGCCTAGTCAGCGAGAACAATGTTTCTTCTCAATTAGCTGGTCTTCGTGATAATACTAGGTTCCTCTCCTCAAGCAGTTGGAATTCCTTTCGCTACTAGTGCCAAAATCCCTCAGTGGACTTCAATGGCCCTCCTCCAAGTAATCAGTGTCCATATCTCCCAATGGACAATCAAAGAGAAATTGAAGACATTCGCCAACTAGTAATTCAACAAGTTGCATCAATTTTTTCATTAACTAAAACAATGTAAAGTCAACAAGCTCAAATCAGACAATTTGAAGATGAGATGAATTGGGTGAAGCGACAACTGGTTGATCTGCAATATCACCACAAGAATGAGGATGCTAGAAGCACTACCAGTAGCGCCCCAAATAGTCTAATGGACAAGATGTCAATAGAGCCCCCTTAGTACGTCATGATAGCTCCATGAAAATGTATTTTGCTTTGCGGTCAATATTGTAGAGTTTATAGTTGCAGTGGCTTAAGTATAAACTTTAGAAAGAAAAATAGTAAAAGTTGGGAAGAAATTTTTTGGGATTCTCCTCTCAGACCTTCTCGATGTTTTTGTATCTCTAGAAAATATGTAAATCTCGCATGTATTATGTTGTGATCGGTCGTAGAGTTAATAGAAAATCTTCATCATTACTATCAAATATATATGTATGATAGTTATATATATGAATTATTATTTTGTAAATTTATGTTAATATGATATGTATATTATAATCTTTTTTAAAAAATAGATTGAACCAATTTATTATTATGTATTTTATTGAATTGAATCGATTTATTTATTCAACATTTAAGTATGCACTCATTTATGGACACTACAACATTTCTTCCATGATAATTCCATGATAAATGTGTACGCTCATTTATGAACACTATAACATCTTTTTCATAATAGATGATTGTAGAGCGCCTCTCCCTTAACAATTACTTTAAAATTTGTATATTACAAAATTTTAAATTATAAATAAAATATTATCTTATTATTTTAAAAATAAATATTCATATACAGTTATAAAAGTTAGTTATTCATGATATGTAAATTATTTAGTTGTTTGGAATTTGGTAAATTAAATATTATCTTATTATTTTAAAAATAAATATTTATATACCGGTATAAATGTTAGTTATACACGAGTTTTAGTCCTTATGTAATGATTGATTTAAATATTATGTAAAGGGGTTGAGTGCCGTAACCACCTGAGACACTATCCCAAGAAAATCATTTTGCTAATAAAGTTATATGTTTTTAGCACTATTTAATTTTAATTTTATACATAAATCTTGATATTACTTAAATTTCCATTTAATTTTTTTATTTAAAAAACTTATATATTATATAAACTATTAACATTTATAATAATAATATTATTAAATATATATTAAATTAATCCTTTAATAATATTTATCATCATTTTTAAAAAACAATTTTAAAGAATTATCTTTCACATCAAAAGGAATATCTATATAATGAAAAAGTTGTAGTTGTAGTCTAATTAGCTGGAGGAATTGCCTAGAAAGATATGGAAATTCCGGTCATATTTAGAGAAAATCTGTCAAGGATTTTTGTAAATCCAAGTTACAGTTGTTAAACTTCAAATTTTTAGGTGTCCTAGACATTTTTGATGGTGCTGAACCCATTTCCACCATCAAAACGATTCAAACACCGTGTCTACAAGATTTTTTGAAATTTCTTGACCCAGATTCCTACCACTTTTAACCATCCATTTCCACCATCAAAACGATTAAAACACCGTGTCTACAAGATTTTTTGAAATTTCTTGACCCAGATTCCTACCACTTTTAACCATCCGCACAATTCCTCTACCTCGTTATATGATTCCTAATAAAAACAGTTGACTCCCAACCTTACTTTAAAAAACTTAAGTATCCAAAATTCCATAAAAATACATAAACCTTTGCGAGCCATTTACAAATTCTGAATTATAAATAAAATATTATCTTATTATTAAAAATATATCTATAAAATTATAAAAAGTAATTATTCATGAATCACTTGGTTAGTGTATAGTTCTGCAAAAAGTTTAATCTGAGTGTGGTCATTGATTCAAATATTATGTAGAGGTGTTAGAGTGAAGTAGCCACCTGCCACACTATCTCCAAGAAAAACATTTTTCCTTATAATCACGGTTGAAGTTATCTTATATTAAAGTTGTGTGTTTTTAGTATTAATTAATCTTAATTTTATACATAAAACTTGATATTGCCTCAACTCCCATTTAATTTCTATTAAAAAATTATTATATAATTATTAACATCAAAACATGTTATCAATTTTTTTATATTAAATTAAATAATTAATGTATTTAGTAGTATTTATTATTATTTAAAAAAACAATTTTAAGAAATTACATGTTATTTTTTTTTCAATATTATTTTTTAATTTAAGTATATAAATAATCACATTGTATTTTATGCTTGTCATATTTATATTTATGAATATGAAATTTATATTTATGTTGATAGGCATTTCTTTTTAATCAATACACTTTTCATTTTTGTCTACGTATTTCGTTTTCGCTTAACATTTGGCACCCTCTCCGCTTGACATCTGGTTCCCGACATATTTCCTTTGTGCGCTTAAGGTTTCTCTATAAATACCCACAGCCGTCGATACAACTACCATTTCCACTCGTTGCATTTTCAGAGGGTGCTCTGCATGCGAGTTCCATACTTTGTCGATTTTTACGATGCATGACCAACAACTTCGTAATTCCATGATGCACAATAAACGCATTTCTTGTCGTGTCGGGTTAGAGTAAGTTCATCAACAATCTTAGTTGTGTATTATCCCTCTTTCTCAATTCCCTACTTGTTTTTTTATTCTCATTTTGAATCATCAAGCAACCCTATTCAACAAATAGAAACATGCACTACGAGTGGACCAGTGGAAATTCTCATACATGGACAGAGCCCACGAAGACCAGAGAAGGTAGGCGAGTGCAAAGTTTTTTCTGAGTTCAATTTTGTTTTTAAAGAAGGTAGGTGAGTGTGAAGTTTTCACTGAATAGAGTAAATTCAAATGGTTGCATGTATGTGTTTCATCATGTGAAAAATTTAACGCCATTGATATTTATATCTATAAGTCATTTCTCATAAGTTCTCCATGTACCCAGTTATCTTGTTTACAAGTATTTTATGTACTAAATCATCCTATTTATTGTCAAAATAATTTACAGTGTTATAAGCATAGCAGACACTCTTAGAAGAATGGACAGCTTGTAATACTCTTCTAGCACTCACATACCTTGTACTAAAAAGTTGATAGATTGTGATGATAAAAAATCTGTAAGTAGTTAGCAGAGGCCTCCAAAGTGACCAAAAAGAATAAGCATGCATAGTAATAATGGAGTTGTGTTTGATCGCTAACCTTCCCTGCCTGGAATATCTACTTTATTTTAGTTTGACAATCTACTCCTACTTGATTGTTGAGTAGACAGATGTGATAACAGAAACTCGAGTTGCTCCAGAGTCTATCTCAAATGCTTGCTTCCACTGGCAGAATGATCAAGCAATATGCTAAAATTTTTAGTACACTTCCAATAAGCAGGAATTACAACTTGTTGAATTTTCATGTGACTTCTCAAATACGGAATTAAAAGTGTTGATTCTTTACTTAAACAAATCCCTATCTCCTCCTTTTCCACCACTTGACACAACCATCCCATCTCTGTTCAAAAGCTTCATCAAGGTCACCCATACATCCTTTTCATAACCCAACAGAGTCCCCAGCTTGTTGATTGTGGTCCTTTTGAATATATACCAATAATTATTCATGAAGAATATGTGTTAATAGAAGCAGTAAGCATGCATGCATTAACTCTTTTTCAATGGGCATGCCCAAGCAAAGGGCTAAAGTTACTATAAAAGTTTCACAATTTAAAGGAGTTTTGAACCCATATTTGTTTATACATTGGATGTAAGAATAAAAAATAAAATAAAAACTAAAAATTTTTGATACTTTCATGTGTGATAAGAAGAAGACAAGGTGTGAGAGCCAAGTTCTGTCCACTTGCCACCAACAATTGTTTAAACAATTTCAGAATTTGAGACAAAGGGACTTGATTGTGCATGAATAAACCAAACGATTTGTGAAGTTGCATATAAGTATTGATATGGAAGAAAATAGCTATCATGGCATTACTACGATACATTAATAGGTTGGGTTCTCAACTTTAGGATAAAATAACCTTCGTAAAGTTTACTCAATGAAATAATATTTAATCTCACCATATATTTAGTGCAACCATAACCTACCAAATATTTAATAAAGCCAAATAATTATTGATCACCAAAGATAAAGATTATTGCTCTTACCAATTCATAAGATTCCCTTACCCATCATTTTTTCTTTTAGAATCTTCATGCTGAAAGGCATGAAACAAGACAATTCCTTCCCTTAAAGCATATAGGAGCCCAACTCCCAATTATTTACTAAATTAACAGTTCAATATTTGTTATCTTGCATAAAAGTCCAATGTCTACCATAATAATTGCTATAGACATGAACCTGGCTCCATAAAAAGCTAATGCACTTTGTGTTGAATCTTTATATGAATGTTTGTTGCAATTTTATGCACCAGAAACATTATTCTCTTATCTTAATTATGAATTTGTTGTAAATAATTCTTGTTGGTTGTATATAATTCTTGTTGGCTGAATATTATTCTTGTTGGTTGAATTCCCCTATCTTAATTATGAATTTTTTGTATATAATTCTTGTTGGTTGAATACTAAATTTGGGTTGATGATGTCAAAATACTTGAATTTGTAATTTATATGGCCTTGGAAAAAAAAATGTAATCAATTGTGGAGGCAATTACTGTTTTACGTTGAAAATAAATGATTTCTATAAATATGCAATGTCAAATCTTTTGATTACATGAAGGAACTCTCCACCATTAACAATTGAATAGAAAATGCAATGTCTTGGCGTATTGATTTGATGCACATGTTCTTAACTATTGTAACCACTTTAAAATAAGTGTAGCCTAACTAATAGACAAAATCATTGTTTTTTGCTGGAATCTGACAATACAATTTGTAAGCACATTATAATTTCTTGTTATTTAAAATTAACTAAACAAAATAAAAAAAAAATCATCTCATCTATTAGTTAGACTACCTTAAAATATGACATAATTAATTTACCCCAGTTAATTTTTAAAAAACATTTTAAATATGAAAATATTTTAAGTTAATTTTTAAAAAACATTTTAAATATGAAAATATTTTATTTTAATTATTCCCATGAAAATGCTTTTATTAACCAACTTTGATATAATTATATATTATAATTTAAAGAAAAAATAAATAAATTTAATATATTAAGTGCTATTTAGTTAATTATTAAAATTAAAGTACTTTTTTAGATTTAAAAATTTCTAACCGGACTTTTGGCACTTTTGGAAACAATTGATAAGTAATAATTATAATGAAAATAGTCGTTGAATGCTCATATTTATGATAATGAAATATATATGAATATGAATCATTTGCATGAAATCGGTTAAAAGTAAAATATTAAATATTATATTACTTGTGATCCAAGATAATGTTTTTATATGTTTTCAAGAGTAAGCAACGAAAATTTCAACTGTCAAATCAAATGGAAAAGCCGCTGAGCATGGACTGGAAATTAAAGACGGCGACATGATTTGTTTATTTATAATGATGAAGATATTAAAGAGACTCGTTAGTGGCTGTTTTTTAAAATATTTTACGTTTTTGTTATTTTGAATATGGATCAGTATTGAAAAGACCGGATGGTTGGTTATTTTTTAAAATTTTGTTATTTTTAAATTAATATTTCAATTTCACAATACCAATTAAAATTATATAGAATTTGTTTATTACTATTTATATAGTATTTTTGAATTTTATAATAAAATTATTGAAAATTTAGACAATTTGAAATCAAAACAATTGACTGAAAAATAATTACAATATATAATTTTATAAATATTTATTATAAAATTATTGAAAAGTCATAACAATTGACTAAAAGTATTGCATATATTGATATAGATATAATTAAAAAGCATATTATCTTAATTTTACTTTTCATTACTTTTGCCAAAATTTGCACACCAATTCATAATAAACATTAAAGTATTTACTTCATTATATATCTTACATTATTTAAATAAAAATTAATAAAAATTAACTAAATTAAAAAGCATATTATCTTAATTTTACTTTTCATTACTTTTGCCAAAATTTGCACACCAATTCATAATAAACATTAAAGTATTTACTTCATTATATATCTTACATTATTTAAATAAAAAATTAATAAAACTTAACTAAATTATAAAGTTATTTTAAATTATTATTATTATTTATTATGAAAATACTGAATACATAAGCTAAACATACACCAAAAAAAAGTACGGGAGATTCTTAACCATTTTGTTACAATATTATGACATCATTACGACTTACAAAAATATGACAAAATTCAAATCAGACGAAGCTGGTGGCATGTAGTTTGTGCAACAATCGAGTTGGTGGCTCATGTGATGGAAATTGGCAATAAGATTCCTCCCATTGCACTCAGTTTGCAAAAATTAATCGTAAGTGCTCATATGGCGAGACACTTGCAGAGGACATCGTGGGTAGCGAATGCAGGTAATGGGGCAGAGTAAGTGTGGTTGTGTAGTTGGAAAAAGCATGAAGCAACCTTAATTATCAAGAAGTCGCCCCACTAGTCAAAATACTAACAATTTGTAGGCATTGTTTCCCTCCATGCTCTAGAACATTGACTGGGAATTGGTTGTTAGCCTAAAGATCACACTAAGAGAGGAGGTGAATCAGTGTCGTGGAAAACTTATCATTTCAAAACTTTTCATCAATAAACAAACATGTAGCAGTGTATCATAACAAGTTGTAATATAAAAATATATGAAGCAGTGCATCAAGAAGCCATAGTCACATCAACACAAAAGGACACAAGTTTTTACGTGGAAACCCTTATGGGAGAAAACTACATTTTTTTTTCTTCTGCTTCATCAATTCATTACATAGATTTGTAGACACTAACCTATCGGAGGCACCTGCCCCAAGATCTGTAAGCAACTTGTAATAAGTTGCAACTTAACTAAGGCACCAACGTCAAAAATGTGTAAGCAGCCACTTGCAATAGCCTACAACAGGATTGAGGCACCAACCTTAGAGATGAGCAAGCTTCGACTTGTTATAGGCTTCAACCTTATTGAAGTACTAACATCAATGGAAGCACCAACCTCAGTGAAAACACCCACCTCGTTCTTCAACTTTGTATGGACCTCTTTTCACAATATTTCAAACTAGATCCACATGTTCATCAATATAAGTCTTCAAAACTGATCATGTTTTCATTGTCATATTGTTCTTATCAACCTATCATAACCCGTCCATACCTTGTTACAATGTGTTCATCAATCTAGTCACAAGAAACTCTTCTTGGAACCTACTATGCCCATATACACAACACTTGTTGCAACCAACTCATGAGCCCCCAAAACACATACCACTAATTTTGGACATAAAAATATATCATCGAGGTTTTTGATGCCTTCAAATATGTTCACCACTAAACCTTGATCATCATGTTTCTTCCAAAATCAAATTTGGCTTTGAAACGAGCCCAAAAACCCCCCAAAATAATATAAAACCATATAAAAGATTTAATCATTCGAAAAAATATCATTTTTAGGGTGCATTCTACAAATTGGCCCTTTTTTGGCAACGGATCTACACAATGTACTCTTCCATTCACTTGGTTGTTCTACAAAATGTAAATAGTGGGGTAAAAAATAAAAATAAATTTTCTAACCTTATAAACCACGGGGTTTGAACTTATGACCTTGTCTATCTAAAACAAGTGCCATAGCAATTGCACTCTGTGTTGTTGCTTGTCATCTCATTTTCCTAAAACATGAATGCAGTAACTCAACCAAGGGAAATGGAGCCCAAACTCATGACTACCCAATGTCCAATGACACTGCTCAATAGTCAATCTGGGAATTGATAGGTTTTCAAGCCAAAATGTGTTGGGACTCGGCCTCCACTACTTATATCAAACAAATAATGGCTTTGTCAATGGTGCAACTCAGCCTTTGTTATATATCAAACCAACAGTGGTGAGTTTGTCCTTCGCTAAACAAACAATGATTCTTCTATATGTGTCAACCGATAGT
The DNA here is from genome assembly GCA_000404065.3 of Pinus taeda. Classification (NCBI taxonomy): domain Eukaryota; kingdom Viridiplantae; phylum Streptophyta; class Pinopsida; order Pinales; family Pinaceae; genus Pinus; species Pinus taeda. Next base: position 154,258 of record APFE031751320.1, read on the forward strand.
GGCTCTGCTAAAGGTGAGCCCGGTCTCCACTAAACATATTATGACTCTGCAGTGTCAAGCAATGGCGATCGAGCTCAACATCCCCTATATATGTCAATTGACAGTTTTTCTGCCAATGGTGAGTTCGACCTCCATTAGACAAATCGTGACTCCGCTATATGTATATCAACCAACAGTGGTGGAGCTTGACCCTTGCTATATGTCAAACAGTGGCTCCAACAATGGTGATGCCCGACCTTTGTTATATATATATCAACCAACAGTGGCGGTGCTTTACCTCCATAATATATCATCCAGTAGCTCAGACAGTGGTGACACTCGACCTTCATTATATATCAACTAAATAGTGGCTTTGTCATATATATATCAACCAATAATGGTTGAGCTTGGCCACTAGCCTTTGTTATATATCAACCAAACAGTAAATGAAAGAAATAGTAATGGAGCTTGACCATTAACCTCCACAAACTATCCCAGATCAAACAAAAGATCATAGAAACAATAATGGATCTCATCCATTGGCCTCCGCCAACGATCCCAAACGAAACCAAAATTAGAGAAATAGTAATGGAGCTTCACCACTAGCCTCTGCCAACGATCCCAAATCAAACAAACTATTAGAGCTCAACCTCTCTGTTATCCATGACCATGCTTCAAACCTTTGCTCATTATATTAAAAGAAATGACAACAATGTTGACGAACTTGAACTAATTTTAACCACTTCCAAACTTAAAACTAACAAACATAGAGCATGTATTGCTTTTTATGCTTTCATGACTTCAATATATCTCCTCCATGGTGTCCTAAAATTCATGGGGGGTGATCATGAGTTAGTAATTGTGCTACCAATTTTGGAGTTTCAACCATTATAATTTTTCCAGGTTGACCATGTGACATCGAATCTATGACATTTCCCCTAACTTATTACCATAGTCCATTGGTCGTAGCTCACATGAGACCATACAAATATGCCCCATGACCTAGTCCTCGAAGGTCAATGGTCCTCGATATGCTTATATTAGCATGATTTCATCATGCCACATGGTAGCTCGTAAGGGGTGCCACGTGTCACCCATATTCGACCTATTCACTAATTAGAATGAACCAATTTTACCTACCATGTGGTAGACCCTAAATGCGCCACATCATCTACTTGACGTCATCTGTCTCAACTTATGTCCAATTTCCACATGTCACAATGGGACAATCTAGTGACCATAATTAAACTTCACACAAGTTGATATGCCATCTATCATTTAATTTCTCATCTGATTGTCATATCCATCTAATCGGAGCAAATATGCTCGACTTTTAATTGTGTTAGGCCTCATGCAAGTTTGGTCACTATTTGTCATATGATTGGATCATTGAACCATGGATTCATGCATAAGATGCACATTATTTAACAAATATAGTGATTGTGGGATTGCCCAATAATTTAGGTCATTTTTCTAATGTTGATTTTCAAATGACCGTAACTTCTCATTCGAGAGGAGTTCTTTAGAGTCATATACCAATGGAAATGCGTCAACAAGGACCATCCAACCATACTATCCACAGGCTCATTGGGACATCATAATCTTATAAAAAACTCAATAAACTTCAAACCTAATTGAATTCACTTGATGAGGGCATGCAAGAGGTCACGCTATCATGTTGCTTCCTTTGATTCATAAATGACATTGTTGCTTCCTTAGACATCCCTTTGACATCAATGGCACTTCTTGTTATCAATGACAACATTGTGTGCAACAATCTCCCTCGTTGTCATTGATGGAAACACCACTAGGCATTGATGGTCCTTGATGGAATTGGGCCAAAACTCTCCATGCCATACATAGAACTCTCCTTGACATGCACTGAACTCCCCCTAACATAATGTTGGGGACTCCCCTTTTCTAACTGTGAATATTTCTCCTCTTTTCTTTCTTTCCTTTAATGTCTTCCTTGTTAATGTTTGCATTCTCTCCTCCACTGATTCAATTTTTGTTATTGTTTGTTGATGCCTATCAATGTCTACATTATCTCCCCCTTTGACATCAATGGCGAAGGGACATGGTTTCCTATTGATGCTTCATGAGACCATGCTTTCATTCTACATCTCTAAGTGTCTAACAATGCTCTCCAATGGTTCCTAAACTTTCTTGTGGATCTAATAGAATGTCTATAATTAATCATGTGGACCTAATGGAGTTTCCTCTTGAAACCACACCTTTTGTGGACCTAATCAATAACCAAAGAACTTATTTTTATTCCCAGAGGTATAGGGTGATCTTGGTCTTCTGAAGTTGTTTTTTGGAAGGGCCTCATCCATCTGTTAATTTATAACTCCTACTTCATTGCTACTTGTGGATCATTTCACTAGTACAAAATGGCTAATTAGTTACTAAAAAAATGACTAAAATTTTCATATAAAAAACCATTTTTTAGTTGGTGACCAATAGTGGCTAATTTACAGTATCTTATAATGCGACCAACTTTTAGTCATTTTTAGCTTAGTAATTAATTGGTTGTCTCAATTTGATTGTCTAGTAATATATATAGTCATTAATTTAGTCATTTATTGCCACAATTAATGACCAAATACACAACAAAATATACTACTATATGATCACCCGAAAAAAACCAATTAATGACCAAAATGTTGGTTGTGTTATAAGACACTGTAAATTAGTTACTAATAGGCATATATATGCAAATTTTAGTCATCATTTGAAACCAATTAATGACCAAAGATATATGACTAAATTTTGGTTGCATTATAAGATATTATAAATTAGCTACTACTAGTTGTATATATGAAAAATTCAGTCATCATTTGTAATCACAATTTTATCATTTACAATAGTCATTTATATTTTTTTGTAGTTTCATATTCATTATATAAACGACTAATTTAGTAGTTTATATTTATTTGATTTACTTTCATTAATAATCATTATAAATAACTAGTTTAGTCGTTGTATATTCATTTTATTTATGTTCATCATTAATCAATATAAACTAGTAATTTAGTAATTTTAAATTGAATTTATGTGTTTATTATTAATCAACATAAATTAATTAGTATGGTTTTGCGACTAAATTAAAAACATGTCATATAATATGCATGTTCATCTAATATGGCAACGCAAAGTTACATATGTTAATTATAATACTAAAAATATCAAGTACAACTATAAATAATTTCAACCACAAATTGTATTATATGAAATGTCAAATATTACAATATCAATTTCCAACTTAACATTGGTTGGACTATAATTTACACATGAAACCTAGTTTCATCACTTCAAATTAACATTATCATTGTGTTTCCAAGGCATTGCAGGTGAATTCACCAACTCTAAAAACTTGACCATTAGTCTATATATGTTTGTCTTATGTAGGATATTGGCTTTAAGAGTATCACTACAATGGTTCTCTTCTCTCTCTCTTTCTTAAATTGTCACTCCAGTGTTATTGTTCTCCTCATTCTCTAATTCTTGCTTCTTACCATCAATATTGAGTTCCTCTTATGAAAATGAAAGAAGATGCAATGTATATTATAAGACATGAAAGACGATGAAAACTAGAATATAAACAAAAGTAGAATATAACGGATTTATACATCATATGCCTCAACATTAGCAATTTCAATGCCATTTTTCACCAGAAAAATAAGAAACTCGAGCAAGTTTTCTTCAGTTGGACAATGGTGGTTGTTATGTGTCAAGATGACTTGTATAAATAAAACGTCACAATAGAAAAGAAAACTTAAGTAAATCAGTATTCAACCTTCAGGAAAAACTTAGGCACAATCTTGCTAACTAAGTTACGTGCTAAAAACCTCAGGCTATACATAACTTGTGAAAACAAATGGAAATAAAAGGACAACATATGATAAATATTGTATGTTAACTTGCTACAAATTGCATCATAGAAGAAAAAACTCTCATGTGGCTACTCATACATTTGGGTGGGTAAAATGCCACAATATGCCATGATCCTTAAGGTCCAGAGGAAATAAACCTGCTACTAACATAATGATTGATTGGTTGCATCTTGGCCTTGCCTCTCCTTGAGATACCAAAAAGTAAAAACAAGTCCATCATGAACGAATTCTACTACATAGTATCCTTTTCACATGTTATCTCCACATACCCACCAAAATTATTAGATATGCCAAAAAAATGGAATTTTTGAATTGTTTCTATAGTTATGTCATTTACTTCCAATTTATCTGACTTAGAACTCAAATTTCCCAATTTCCCAATTTCCCAATTCACTTGCCATGGAATTCACCATTTTATGCTGTGTTATTAATTCAATGAGGTCATCCTTGGGGTAAATTAGATGGTTAGGTTATTGGGCAACTTCTAACTTATTAGGTCATGTGAAATCAATATTATGTACCCAATTGCAACAATTAGACAACTAACAATTAGACTAGTAACCTAGGCACTAGGCCCTAAAGATGGTTAGATTATGGTATAAAATTTAACTTAGTAGGGGATGTGAACTCAATTATTATGTACCCAAGTGCAAAAATTAGAAAACTAATGAAATCTAGCATATTATACCCTAGGCCCTAAAGAGCTATAAGAAATGAGAATTTTCTCAACTTGAAGTCTGATATTTTGTTCCTTGCATTATATTTTGGCACTTGCATATTCATTAAATTGAACATAAAATTTATATGTATTGGATATTGGCATTAGTTTAGCACATTTAAGGGAGTTTGATCGCTTCCTAGGCACTCCATCCCCACTAATAGTGTTAATGTTTTTCTATGGTTCTCCACCAAACTTGCACATACCTGCAATATTTATTTGTTTCCCAACTCCATGCTTTGAGGTTGTGCAATTTAGATTTTGTATGGAATAAACTAGTTTTTCTTATACCATGTTTTTCTAGGAGTGGCCTTTGTGCTCTAACTTTGTATCACATTGACTTATTTCTAAGCCTGTATAATTTATCTTTTTTTTACAGAATAAACTAGTTTTTCTTATATCATGTTTTTGTAGAAGTGGCCTATGTGCTCTAACATTGTATCACATTGACCTATTTATGGTCATTTGTTGGAAATTAATCAAATTATATTATGTTTAGTAAGTATTTCAATATACATTTGAAATTTGGTCAATGTTTCAAGTCATTTTGTAAAGAACCAAAATGAATCATATACTAAACGTTATCACCTATGTTAGAGCCTAGATTTACCTTAGGCTGAAAAGGCAGGATCCAGGGTCAACATCAAACCACGCTCAACCTAGTAGCTAGCCCTACCAGGTCAGGAGAGGGCTCTCTCTGGTTCAATCTCAGTGAATTATGATCACTAAAGGCTTGAGATGACTGATTTAACTACTGATCTTAGGCTAGGTATAAATGCAAAGAGTTTGATTGGATGAAATGATGTTTTTGTTGGCTCTAATGAAAAAGCAAATTTTGGGTGCAGGGAATGAGGCTCAATCTTGCAGAGGTCTCGATGGGGCAAGGTAGGCAACTGTATTTGGCACTCTAAATCAAATGAGATGGATGGATTAGACAGAGGAGGAGTTGAAGAGGGCAAGAGAAGCCATGGATCCTCTCCAAACAGTTGAAAACATCAAGAAACTAAAGCAAACTTCAAGTAGAGCACTGCAATTTCAATGTATTCTACTTTCACTCTTGTTTGATTTAGTTAGGAAGAAACCAGATAGATAATATCATACATAACACATAAGTAAATTTAAAAATACAAAATAAAGCACTGTACCAAAAAAAAATGCCACAGGGATCCCAAAGAGTGCTGCAAACCCTAGTCTCAATTCCTTAGTCAAAATATTGATATGAATGTACAATGAAGGCTCCTTACTTTCCCAAGAGTCCAACCATGCTAATGACTGAAAAAATACATAATATAGACAAACCATAGCTCATCCTAGCCTCTAGGGGTCGAGCTCACATGTTTAGGAGTTGTTCCAACTAATTCTAAACTAAGAACTAGAAATCAGGCAGTGGAATAACATGCCTCTAGAAACAAGGGAACTAATTCATTCAGTTTCAAACAACTTTTTAACTGATGAATCTACCTTCCTAAGTGAAAATTTGACATATTTACATAATGATCCATCAATGTACATGAAATTACATCACAATTTTGACAATAAGAAGATGGAAAAGTGAAACTGGTAAAATCTGGGCTAAAAACAGAGCATTCCTGGTCAAACTGGGCCAAATTTCCTCTATGCGCTGCGCCTAATTCTCTATGCGTAGAGCCTGTTTGGACCCACTTTTGGAGGCCTTTCCAGTGTCCAAATTCACTCCAAGTGTGCTTTCTGGAAAGTTCTTCCTGCGTACTTCCCAACCCAAGGGGAATTTTTCAATTTGGCCTTCATTTGCCCTGTCAAAAATCAAATCTCCCAAGATTGCTTCCTGTGTGTCAAAATAGGGGCAGTGAGTGTTTGACCTTTTTGAGGGCTCAAATCCTGTCAAAATTTCTTGGCCATTGGTACGCAAGCATATTTTATCATGCCAAATCCAAAAATGCTAAGTTTTTGTCATTTGGAGGCTCCCATCAAAAGCGAGCGCCACGTGGCGCGTGCATATAGCAGAAAATCCTAGTTTTTGTGCCAAAAATTTCAAAAATGAAAAAGTGCCCCAAATTTTTTGAAATTTGGGCTGAGTCTTCTCCATCAAGAATGTTGTTGGGCCAAGGAAGCCTCAGCCAAGATCTAAAGGAAATCATGCTCCTTTCGCCTCTTTGATGCTCTCTTCAATTTTGCCTTTAAGCTCATGATTCTCGCCTTGCAAACTTTGTTTCTCGCCATATAATGATATGCCATATGTCTCAACAGTGCATTCTCCTTGTTGGTCTTCTCCAACAACCTCTCTAAGTGGATATTGACTCTTTTGAGCCAAGACTCCCGATCGGCATTGATCTCTTGCTCAAGTGAAGTGAACTCCACCCTCCTCCTTTGGGCAGCTTGGCGATTCTCTTGAATGTTTCGCAACTCCATGATCGCTTGCTAATCTTCAAGGTGCTTATTACTTTGCTCCAAGTACTTTATAATCCACTTAGCCCTCTCCAAGTTGAGGGACAAAGCTTTGATGTCCGCGTGCTGCTCTTGGATGATTTCTTTGAGATTTGTGCTTTGTGGGCCCATCATCTTCCTCAATGAGAACAAAGTCCCGCTCACCTAAATGCCCCTCATCTTGCAATGGCCTCTTGCCTTTGTCCTAAACCTGTGGTGCTGACGATGGAAGTGAGACCCCTTCCACCCCAGGTGGAGATAATACTCGCTTGGCTACTGCGAACAACCATCTAGTGCCTTTCTGATAAGTGATAAACATCGGCATACTAGCGGTCTGTGTCTCATGACCCTCATGCTGATAAGAAGGTCCACATATCTCATGCAAAGCCTCTAAAGGTCCCTGAGGAGCTATTAAAAACTCACGAGAAATGAAGTCCTCCCAAGTGATTCCCTGCAAGCCAAGCTGACGGATGACCACAATTTTTATGAGAGCAAAATGATATATACTATTGAACTGCTGCTGAGGAGTTTTGTGTTGTACTAGAGTGGTCATCTTCTCAATATTTCGGCACATGAAGTAAGGGATGTTCATCATCCTTACCCTAGTAAAATGCATCAGCAGCCGGATATGATAAGCATATAAACAGGAGAACCGACCCTCACATCTGAAATACCTCATTATCAATTTCATCAAAGGAGCATAAGAATCTTTGAGGTACCGAAAAGGAAACACCCTTCTGAGTTGTCTCAAATAGCCGGGCTTGATGTATGGTTCATAATGCTGCTGGTCAATTTGCTGCCTCTTGTTCCATTGCTCTCCAATGTTAGGAATACCAATTGCTAGTGAAATAGATTCTAGTGTTAATGTGAAAGTGACACCAGCTAGAGTGGCTTGACCATCATGTAAATGCAACACAAACAAACGAGCCAAATCATGGTGAAACTGAATTCTAGCAACCTTCTCACAAAATTCATAGCAGGAAACAAGTGATGGCAAGAGGGTAGGCCTGTAATTCAGCAAGAGTGGTTGGTTCTTCTCTAATATGTTTACCACCTCTATGAGGCCTCCTGGGTCCATGAACCTCTGTAGGTGAGTCAATGTGTGTCTCCTCTTCATAATCATATGAGGGATCAGATTCCATTTCTGCTAGTGGGTGAAATGTCTTGGAACTGTCTTGATGAGTTAGGTGATTGGTGATGTTTGTGATTTCTGCCACCAAGGGGAAAAATGATATGAGGGACTGTGGAGGGAGGAAACAATGAGAGATTTTAGTGAATGTTGGGAAAGGGTTTAGTTAAGGGAATAGGGAACTAGGGATTAATTTGGGAGTTTTTGGTATAGGACTAGGGTTTGGGAATTTGTGTTTGGGGTTTTGGGAAATGGGAATTAGGGTAGGAATAGATGATGTTTTAGGAATGTGTGAATTTAGGGAATAGGGAAATCGAGGGAAAAATGGAGTAAGGGAGTGGTGAGGGAATAGAAGGATAGACTTGGTAGCCAAAACAACAACTCAAACCCTAGGCAACAGTTTCCTTTGATAAATTTCAAGAGATAAGGTTTGGTTTCCTTTTAAGCAATCATCATAAGACAACCACCATAAATTGCATAAAAAATTGTTTCACTAGCAGTGATAAAGGCTCAACATACTTGTACAAATGATGATCCACACATTTTGGGCGATTTGGAATGAATTGTTGAAGGTTTCGGGCTTGTTGGCTGCGTCGCGCATAAAACCCAACGCGCCGCGCCAATTATGTGCGCCGCGCCCATGTAAATTTGCACTCGAAATCGTAGCCCAATGTGCCACGCCAGTTATGTGCGCGACGCCAGTTACCCAATGTGTCGCGCCTCTGTCTTGGGGCAATTTTTCACCGATTTCTCTTGCTCACTCTACACACGGCTTTGCTTTGCCCAACTTTGTCTTTGAGTGCAAATGAGATTTTCAAATTGAAGAAATGGCTTATATACAAGGAGTCTTTTAAATTTTTGGTTTGCAAAACCTACTTTTACAATGTTTTGAAAATGAATTTATTTTAACTCTGTTTTGAGCTTTTTCACTTTATTAGAACTTGGGTTGAACTAAATGACTTATGTTTTACTTGTTTTGGAGGGGGTTGGAGCTACTGGGGCTAGGGAAAGTGACCAGGGTTACAAATGAAATTATTTACATATGAAGAAGATGAAATTACATGAATTTGTACGATAAAAGCAAAAATACTCTGTTTTTCCTCAAAACAGAGTTTTGAGGAAAACTACAACTCTGGACACTTGATATGAAATTTATTAATGTTGGAACCTCCTCATGTGCCTTCTAGTTGTTATTGGACACTTTGAAACACTTTTTGATGAAACCCTAATGAAACCCTAAACCTAAATGACAATGAAACCCCAAAAATACTTTTGCAATCTTAAAGACAAAAAGTGACTGTTTACAATTTTGATGAAAAAACATGAGCTAGCAGGTAAATGACATGAGGGAAACTGTAGGAGAAGCCACTACCGTTAGATGATCCATGCTCCTAATGGAATGCAACTGACTGGGCGGGACACTTAATATGCAATGAAACAAGAGGCTTTGATCTTTGAAAGAGGGATGAAGATACCGACACTAACATTGGCTCCAATGGGGATGGTAGCTCCTTGGAGGTGCCAAGAACTATAGATCTCTGGGAAAGCGGGCAGTGCCTTCGTCCATTGGGCTATGGAGTCAATAACTTTGACAAATCAAAAATGAACTCTTGACTTAAAGACTCAATTTCAGGACTGAATGTGACTCAAAATTAACTCATTTTCAAGGCTGAAATTAACTAAAAGACTTGACTCTAACAAACCAAACCAAAATTGAAATCAAACCTTAGCTTCATAGCCTTCACCTTGGGCCCCAAGCTGAAGAATGAAAATAGTACACACTTTCAATGTAATTTAAACAAACCGGTATATACATTGATGAATAGGACAACAGAAAACATTTCACAAATAATACCGTTTAAGGAGTCGACCGTTGACCAGCCCACTAGGATAGTCTTACAAATGATGATCCGCACGTTTTGGGCGATTTGGAATGAATTGTTGAAGGTTTCAGGCTTGCTGGCTGTATGCGTCACGCATCAAACCCAACGCACCGCGCCAGTTATGTGCGCCGTGCCCGTGTAAATTTGCGCTGGAAATCGTAGCCCAATGCGCAGTGCCAGTTATGTGTGCCGCGCCAGTTACCCAATGTGTCGCGCCTCTGTCTTGGGGCGATTTTTCACCAATTTCTCTTGCACACTCTACACACGACTTTGCTTTTCCCAACTTTGTCTTTGAGTGCAAATGAGATTTTCAAATTGAGGAAATGGCTTGTATACAAGGAGTCTTTTAAATTTGTGGTTTGCAAAACCCACTTTTACAATGTTTTGAAAATGACTTTATTTTAACTATGTTTTGAGCTTTTTCACTTTATTAGAACTTGGGATGAACTGAATGACTTATGTTTTACTTGTTTTGTAGGAGGTTGGTGCTACTGGGGCTAGGGAAAGTGACCAGGGTTACCAATGAAATGATTTACATATGAAGAAGATGAAATTACATGAATTTGTACGATAAAAGCAAAAATACTCTGTTTTTCCTCAAAACAGAGTTTTGAGGAAAACTACATCTCTGAACACTTGATATGAAATTTATTGATGCTAGAACCTCCTCATGTGCCTGCTGGTTATTATTGGACACTATGAAACACTTTTTGATGAAAACCTAATGAAACCCTAAACCTAAATGACAATGAAACCCTAAAAAGACTTTTGCAATCTTAAAGACAAAAAGTGACTGTTTACAATTTTGATGAATAAACATGAGCCAGCAGGTGAATGACATGAGGGAAACAGTAGGAGAAGCCACTACCGTCAGATGATCCATGATCCTATTGGAATGCAGCTGACTGGGCAGGACACTTAATATGCAATGCAACAAGAGGATTTTATCCCTGACAGAGGGATGAAGATACCAACACTAACATTGGCTCCAATGGGGATGGTACCTCCTTGGAGGTGCCAAGAACTATAGATCTCTGGGAAAGCGGGCAGTGCCTTCGTCCATTGGGCTATGGAGTCAATAACTTCGACAAATCAAAATTGAACTCTTGACTTAAAGACTCAATTTCAGGACTGAATGTGACTCAAAATTGACTCATTTTCAAGACTGAAATTGACTGAAAGACTTGACTCTAACAAACCAAACCAAAACTGAAATCAAAGCTCAACTTTATAAACTTCACCTCGAGCCCCAAGCTGAAGAATGAAAATAGTACACACTTGCAATGGAATTTAAACAAACTGGTATATACAGTGATGAATAGGACAACAGAAAACATTTCACAAATAATACCGTTTAAGGAGCCAACCATTGACCAGCCCACCAGGATAGTCTTCACCATTTAGCTCTTGCAAAAGGAAAGCATTCTGACCCCGATATGCAGCGATCTTGTACGGTCCTTTCCAAAGATTTTCAAATTTTCCATGTTTACCTTTCTCTGCATTCCTTGCACCCCATTTCAGCACTATGTCTTCTATTTGAAACTTGTCCGCCTTTCCCTTTCAATCATATATCTTCTAATCTAGGAGTCAATTACGGGAGTGTGATATACCGTTGGAAATATTTTTCCGAGCTTCTTCTGATGGACACACTTGTGACATGTTTTGTGCTGAACATCATGTGCAAAACATCTAACAAAACCAGACATAGTAAGAGCTCATGTTGATCCCTGGTGACAAGCTGCGAAAACTGGAACTAACAACGTAGAAATTCCCACCTTGTAAAAGTTGAATGGAGTCCAGATAACACTAGGAAATAAGGCACTCTAACCTTGCTTACCTCCTCTCAATTAAAAGCTAGTGCTTGCTAACTTCTAGGATGTTTTCCAAATTGTTCTGAGGCATTGAATTCAAGTCAATGAATGGTTAGAACTTAAAGGTACTTTAAATCCAACAAAATATTACTACTTTGTTCATAATATGCAATTAAATAGCAAAAACATCAAGCTGGAATTGCCTAAAAACTGAAATAACGCATGGAAAACAATGAAAAAATTCACAATGTTTTGTACATGCAACCCAATGCTCCTCCAAACTAAAAAATCCCTAAATAAAGTTCAAAACATAACAAGTACAGTACGCTGTCATGGCTAATTAAATAGTATTTTAATGTATCTTTTAGTATTTTTCATGCTTCCCAATGCACATAGATTGACAAAGACAATTTCGTTCTCTTTTTAAAATAGAAAACAAGAAAATTGAAAGAAAATTTCATTGTTTTATGGTAGAAAATTAAATAACCATAAACAAAATCTACATATTTTATATCCCCTGTATTCCAAAGGTGCACAAAATCGAGGAAGTAAACAATACTTGTTTTGTGAATGATTACATAGCTTGAGTAAATTGTCCAGTGGATTGTGGAAATGAAAAATGAAAAGAAAAAAAGGTGACCAAAACAATTCAAGCCCTACTGCTTAGAGTATAGGAAAATGCAGAATTTCTTACACACAAATCACATGAAATAGTCACAAAAAACAAGTTGATAAGTGTTTTTTATCAAGGGTTGTAGGAATAAAAAAGTTTTTGACAAGTAATAAAACACCAACAAGTCTCCTAGATCTTGGGGAAGTCAAGATTCTTCAAATCCACTACTCTAAATTGTATACATACAAATCAAAATGTTGATAGTAGAAGAATCCGACCACACATGCTCTAAAATAGCTCTTTGGCACACATTCAAAAAAGAAAGGAAGCAATGAGAAAAGGTAACAACACTATTTAGAAACTCTTACTAATCATCAGCCCCTATGATTGCTTCTAATATGTTTTATAAAGGAAGCAAAGAATAGGTCGAGAGAGACATATAAGAATAGAATGCATGTTTTCCAAAGATAGTCCAAGATTCCTGTAGATGGAGCACTCAAAATAGCAAATATGTACTCAAAAGGTAAGTTTTGTAGTCATAGTAAGATGTGTATTGATAGAGGGAGCAGAGAATAGGTTGAGAGAGGCATATAAGAATAGAATGCATGTTTTCCAAAGATAGCCCAAGATGCCTTTAAATGGAGCACTCAGAATAGCAGATTTGCACTCAAATATTACCCTAGTTGAAACTTAAAACTAGAAACACAAACCAAACTTTAATATTTTCAAAAACTAAATACATAGGCATATAGATCATGAGTGTAGATTCTGCATATCAAAATTTCAAATCAATCCAGAAAATGGCAGTGTGTGGATCTGAGAAATACAAAATCTACAAATCAAAATCAACAAGCTAGAAATCTGCAGTAGCAATCACATAACTACTCATTAACATTAAAAAAATAATTACATTGACTATTTGTTTGCTAAAACTTCATTCATATATTTTTTTCATAGAAAGAGAGGGTTCTATGAATGACAAAATGTCCAAGAATACTATCCAAGTAATGTGCCCAATATGTACCAAGAATAGGTAGACACATGCCAACATATTTCAAGCACACTTTTCCAAGTAGGGCTAAATTCCAAGCACAATCCTCCACATAACTCCTCAAGTGATGCACACCACATGTGCCAAGAATAGGTTGACACATTTCAAGCATACTCCTCTATGTAAATCCTCAAGTAATATGCCCCACATGCACCAAGAATAGGTTAAAAAAATGCCAACACATGCCAACACAATCTCTAGTATTAGGATAAGGGAAGATACAAGTCTAGTGGTTAGTTAATCTACATTGCAGTGGCTCATTGCTTTTCTATAGCTATATTCTAAATAAATGTAATTGACCTATGAGATGGATTTCCATCCACACTACTGAATTGAGAACTAATTTGAGGTTTTTTTTTCTTGTTTAATACATTTTATTTTAGATCTAGAGAAAGCACTTAAGTGCACCAATGCTTTGTTAACAAAAAAAATCCATGATTGGTGGTACTAAATTTCTATCCTTTATAAGATTGGATCTTTTTCAAGCTTTAAATGTGATAAGCTATCCATAGATAAATGAGAAAGTCTCACACCATAAAACCTCCCATATTTTAGCAAAGATTTTATAAAACGCCCTTCTTGATATTTATACTAAATCAACATAGATCTCTCTTAACCCTGTAACTATTAAGCGGTGAGAGGGATTAGAAAACTGAGCTACAAACTTCTTGGTGTTTTGAAAATCCTGGGATTAAGATGGATCTATGTTACTTACTTTTTTATTTTGTTGTCAGATTTCTTTTTCCATTAGGCATTAGATGTCAATTTTTTTTCCATGATATATATATATATATATATATAGCTAGCATGG
>APFE031751320.1:169537-188601 GCA_000404065.3 Pinus taeda
ATATAGCTAGCATGGGTTGTAAAATCACCTCCCTTCTCTTGGTGAAACATAAAGGTACACTTTTAAGATGACAAAGTACTCTTTTGCCAAGGTCACTAATGTTCAAGGGTGTTAGTGTGGGATTTGGTAAGAGGATACAATTTTTTAAATATGGATTCATTGGTATGCAAATATGAGCCTAACATGTTAAAAAAATGTTGTTGAGCCTAAGAATGAAATATGAGGACATTTTGTGAAGTCTAAGCAGAATTACATTTTCTTGTTTTTCATAACTTAAATACAAGCATGTAACAATCACCCACATTTTTCAAAAACATGGTATATAGGATGGATGTTATTTTCTTGGTAAGAAAATGTAGTTTTATATTAACTAAGCCCATATTGGGTAAAAATACACACCGATAATCTGAGGAGAAGTTTTCAACATGATTTTTGGAATAGATTTCCCCACTAGCCACTCCAGACCTTCCAATATAAATCATATTGTTGACAAAAACTAGACTGTCGATAAAATATCTTTTGCTCATAAAAAGAGGTGTAAATTCTCTATAGAACAAGAGAGATCTACATTATTTTACCAGATTATCGATAGAATAGCTTTTGGGATTGGCATTCTCTCAAAATGGGAGGGAGCATGCCCAAAAGGTCCCAAACGTTTTGTCTAAGTTGTCTCGCTCAAATTGTTGTTCCAAGGGCTGGAGGGAGGGGGGATACTTCCTGAAAATATGTTGCAAATAACAACCTTAGAAAGTTGGAAACTCAATGAACACTCAAAAAGGTTGTTTTTATGCAAGATCTACAAAGCAAAAACACATAGCTAACTGAAAAGTATCAACAACAAACTACACAAACTTGCATCAATCAAAACCACATATGTTTTTCTTTTGTTGGCTAGAAGATGAAACTATACAATGTAATCACTACAAAATAGCCAACGTTTTTAACCGAGAGAGACACTGCACACTTCCATAGAGAAGTGGTTTAGGGTTTACAATATTGAAACTCTAACCCCCAAATGCCTAGGATAAAGTGGTTAGCTTGTATTTATAAATGTGCTTGGCACCCTATGGAAATGTGCCTTAGCTAGATAAGACTCATGCTACTTTCCTTCACCTTCTACTTGGGATCAACACCAATATTTATTGAGATAACAGACAGTAAGAACAACATGAGCATTGGAACATACCATCTTAATGTTCATTGTTAACTGTCATCGTCCACTTTTTTTGAGCTTGACACCTTCACAACTTGCGTCATCTGAACTTCACCGATGTCGTTGTTAGTAGCAGGTTCTTGATTATAACCTATCTTATCATGGAATGGTGAACCCAGTGCTACAATTGAATTTCATGTTGAATTGAGTGCACCATACCACTACCAAAGCTACATAGGGCCTTTATTTGGAAAATAAAGGATGACCTTTAGAACTTGTCTACTATCGAACTTCCATAGCTCCATGCTTAGTCACTGAATTTTGTGATAATTTTAAAAAAAGAATGTGATTCTCCAAATATCTAGAATTGGTGAATTTGATGGAAACTTTAAAATTAAACAATGGATATAATTATCATGTAAGATTTTTTTTATATGAAATACATAAAAAAATCCATAAGTATTCTCTTTTTTGGTTAGAATTAAAATAGACATGCAATTTTGACATGTTTTTGAACTATATAGGTTCTTTTAACATTTTTTAAGGGAATTACAACAAAAGTTTGTTAATTCCTTGTCAACATAACAAATTTTGTCATCTTTTTTATCTCGCAATTCCTTTTGAATTTTGTTGTTGTTAAATTCAAACAAAAACATGAACCAGGTGACATTAAGTTGCATGCATTTTTTTGTTTCACTTGGATCAAGCATAAATGATGAAAGTAGTGAACTGGTGATAAAATCAATACACCAAATATTTGAAACTAGACCAGATTCATTGTTGGGTTTGGCTAACATTACTTCTCTATTTTAATTTTTTCATACTTTGATGGGATATTGTGCTATGGATTATTTTTTGGCGACCTATTACCTATTCAAAGTTAAACAAGAATATTTTTGAGGGTCCATTGGTTATCAATGTATTTCTCTCCTACAGAGAAGGAATTCAACACTATTTGGAACAGGTGCAAGGTAACTGCCACTCTAAATATGTCATTCAAAGAAATGTATTGTAAAATGTATCTAGTTACTGCAATACCAATGTTTCCAATTAGAAATCCAATCTTTGGCATGCACAACCTTGACATAGCAATGCATGAACAAATATCTTGATTATTGGCATAAAGCCTAGACTAAAAAATGGAATCAACTACTTGGCTGCATGGTGTGCTATAAAAGCACCTCCCTTCTCTTGGTGAAACATAAAGGTATATTTTTAAGATCAAATAGTACTATTTTCCTAAGGTCACTAATGTTCAAGGGTGTTAGTGTGGGCTTTGGTAAGGGGATACGATTTTTAAAATTTGGATTCATTGGTATGAGGAGATAAGCCTAACATGTTAAAAAAATGTTGTTGATCCTAAGAATGAAATATGGGGACATTTTGTGAAGTGTAAGAAGAATTACATTTTCTTGTTTTTCAGAACTTAAACACAAACATGTAACAATCACCCACATTTTTTAGAAGCATGGTATATAGGATGGATGTTATTTTCTTTGTAATAAAATGTATTTTTTATATTAATTGAGCCCATATTGGATAAAAATACACACCAATAATCTAAGGGGAAGTTTTCTACATTATTTTTGGAATAGATTTCCCCACTGGTCACTCCAAACTTTCCAATATAAACCATATCGTTGACAAAAAATAGATTGTCGATAGAATAGATTTTTCTTAGAAAAAAGAGGTGTAAATTCTAACTATAAAACAAGAGATATCTACATTATTTTACTAGACTATTGATAAAATAGCTTTTTGGAGCGACATTCTCTCAAAATGGCAGGGAGCATGCCTGAAAGGTCTGTAATGTTTTGTCTAAGTTGTCTCGCTCAGAATGTTGTTCCAGGAGATGGAGGGAGGGGGGATGCTTCCTACAACTATGTCACAAATAACAAACCTTAGAAATATGGAAACTCAATGAACACTCAAAACTCTTGATTTTATGCAAGATCTACAAAGTACAAACACATAGCTAACTGAAAAGTATCAACAACAAACTCCACAAACTTGTAGCACTCAAAATCACATATGTTTTTCTTTTATTGGCTGGAAGATGAAACTATATAATGAAATCACTGCAAAATTCCCATCGTTTTTAACCGAGAGAGACCCTGCACACTTCTATATAGAAGTGGTTTAGGGTTTATAATATTGGAACCATAATCATATGTGCCTAGGATAAAGTGGCCAAGTTTCATGCATACATGTTTTGGGCACCCTAGGGAAATGTGCCTTAGCTAGATAAGGCTCATGCTACTTTCCTTCACCTTCTCCTTGGGATCAACACCTCCCTTTAAATATGAAAATATACCTAACTATTGTACCTTTCCTAGAGCTAAAAAAAACTCAAATTATAAAAACATCTTTTATGTTTTAACTGAAGCAAATCTATTAATTTTGGGGAAATAACCTAATCTATGCACAACATACTAAATATGGAATGACATCTAATCTGAGAAATCACAATGTTGGCATGTGCATGTGTCCTCTATGTTTACTGAAGAATGACTTGCCTCCCAAGGAATTCTAGAGGATTCATCATGCATGCACCCTCTTTGTCTACATAAGGACAACTTGCCTCCCAAATCACTCTAGGGTTATGCCATCATCCTTTCTCTGTTGTTGATGTACAATGATGCATTGAGGAAAGTAGGTGTCACATTACTGTTGGAGGAAAAACAGTGAGCAATCTCAGATAAATTCATTATATTGAATGGTGTTGATTCAACAGTGATGTATTTGATTTTGAAGTGTTTTTTTGACAAAGAACAGTCTTCAATTGAAGAGTATTTGTTGGAAGTCCTGAATTTTAAACCAATCAAACCATCACCAGTAGAGGCCAATATTTACTAAGATAGCAAACAGTCAAAACAACGTGGGCATTGGAACATACAATGTTAATGCTCATTGTTAACAATGATCATCCACCTTCTTTGAGCTTGACACCTTCATAGCTTGCTTCATCTGAACTTCACCCATGTTGTTGTTAGTAGCATGTTCTCTATTATAACCTATCTTATCATGGATTGGAGAACCTGGTGTTACAATTGAATTTTATGTGGAATTGAGTGCATCATACTACTGCTAGAGCTAAGTAGGGCCTTTATTTCGAAAATAAGAGATGACCTTTAGAAATTATCTACTATCGACCTTCCATAGCTCCATGCTTAGCCAATGCATTTAGTGATAATTTTAAAAAAATATTGCAGTTCTCCAAATCTCAAAAATTGGTGAATTTGATGGAAACTTTAAAATTCAATAGTGAATCTAATTATCGTGTAGGTTTTTTTTTTATAAAATACATAAACAATCCATAAGGATTCTATGTTTTGGTTAGAATTAAAATAGACATGCAAATTTGACATGTTTTTTAACAATATTTTCTTAACATTTTTTTAGGGAGTTACAACAAAATTTGTTGAATTCTTTGTCAACAAATCAAAATTTGTCATGTTTTTTATCTTGCAATTTCTTTTGAATTTTGTTGCTATTAAATTCAAACACAAACATGAACCAAGTGACTTTAGGTTGCATGCATTTTGTTGTTTCACTTAGATCAAGCATAAATGATGGAAGTAGTGAGCTAATGATAGAATCAATGCAACAAATATCTGAAACTAGACTAGAGTCATTGTTGGGTTTGGTTGTCTCAACATTACTTATCTATTTTAATTTGTTCATACTTTGATGGGATACTGTTCTATGGATTATTTTTTGGGGACCTATTATCTATTCAAAGTTAAACAAGAATAGTTTTGAGGGTTCATTGGTTGTCAATGTTTATCTCTCCTATAGAGAAGGAATTCAACACTATGCAGAGCAGGTGCAAGGTAGTTGCCACTTTGAATATGTCATTCAAAGAAATGTGTTGTAAAATGTATCTAGTTATTGCAGTACCAATGTTGCCAATTAGAAATCTAGTCTTTGGCATGCTCACCATTGACATAGCAATGTATGAGAAAATATATTGATGATTGGCATAAAGCCCATACTGAAAAAGGCATCAACTACTTGGTTGCATGTTGTCCTTTAAAAGCACCTCCCTTCTCTTAGTGAAACATAAATTTATATTTTTAAGATGACAAAGTACTTATTTTCCAAGGTCGCTAATGTTCAAGGGTGTTAATGTGGCCTTTGGTAAGGAGATACGATTTTTAAAATATGGATCCATTGATATGTGGACATGAGCCTAAGATGTTAAAAAAACGTTGTTGAGCCTAAGAATAAAATATGGGGACATTTTTTGAAGTCTAAGCATAATTACATTTTCTTGTTTTTCAGAACTTAAACACAAACATGTAACAATCACCCACATTTTTCAAAAGCATGGTATATATGATGAATGTTATTTTCTTGGTAAGAAAATGTAATTTTTATATTAACTAAGCCCATGTTGGGTAAAAATACACACCGATAATCTAAGGGGAAGCTTTCTACATGATTTTTGGGATATATTTCCCCACTAGCCACTCCAGACATTCCAATATAAACCATACCATTAACACAAACTAGACTGTCGATAGAATAACTTTTTCTAAAAAAAAAGGTGTAAATTTTAACTATAAAACAAGAGAGATCTACATTATTTTACTAAACTCTCGATAAAATAGTTTTTGGGAGCGACATTCTCTCAAAATGGCAAGGAGCATGCTTGAAAGTTCTGCAACGTTTTGTCTAAGTTGTCTCTCTCGAAGTGTTGTTCTAGGGGCTAGAGGGAGGGGGGATGCTTCCTACAACTATGTTGCAAAAATCAAATGTTAAAAAGATGGAAACTCAATGAACACTCAAAACTATTGTTTTTATGCAAGATCTTCAAAGTACAAACACATAGCTAACTGAAAAGTATCAACAACAAACTACACAAACTTGCAACAATCAAAATCACATATGTTTTTCTTTTATTAGGTGGAAGAGGAAATTCTACAATTAAATCACTACAAAATACCCAATGTTTTTAACCGAGAAAGACCCTGCACACTTCTATAGAGAAGTGGTTTAGGGCTTATAATATTGGAACCCTGATCATAAGTGCCTAGGATAAAGTAGCCAACTTGCATGCATACATGTGATTGGCACCCTAGGGAAATGTGCCTTAGCTGGATAAGACTCATGCTACTTGCCTTCACCTTCTCCTTGGGATCAACACCTCCCTTTAAAACTTGAAAATATACCTAACTATTGTACCTTTCCTAGAGCTAAAGAAAACTCAAATTAGAAAAACACCTTCTGTTTTTTTAACTGAAGAAAATATCCTAATTCTGGGGAAGTAACCTAATCTAGGCACAACATAATAAATATGGAATGACAACTAATCTGGGAAATCACAATGTTGGCATGTGTAT
Organism: Pinus taeda; assembly: GCA_000404065.3. Lineage (NCBI taxonomy): Eukaryota > Viridiplantae > Streptophyta > Pinopsida > Pinales > Pinaceae > Pinus > Pinus taeda. The sequence continues at coordinate 176,036 of APFE031751320.1, forward strand.
GTGTCCTCTCTGTTTACTTAAGAAAAACTTTCCTCTCAAGGAATTCTAGAGGATTCATCCTGCATGCACCCTCTCTGTCTACATAAGAACAACTTGCCTCCCAAAGAACACTAGGAATGTGCCCTCATCCCTTCTCTATTGTTGTTGTACACTGATGCATTGAGGAGAGCAAATGTTCCATTGCTGTTGGAGGAAAAACAATGAGAAATCTCCAATAAATTCAATATCTTGAATGGTACTAATTCAACATTGATGCATTTGATTTTGAAGTGTTTGTTTGACAAAAAACAATCTTCAATTATAGAGTATTTGTTGGAAGCCCTAAAGTTTAAACCAATCAAACCAACACCAGCAGAGGCCAATATTTACTGAGATAGGAGATAATCAGAACAACGTGGGCACTGGAACATACCATCTTAATTTTCATTGTTAATTGTCATCATCCACCTTCTTTGAGCTTCACACCTTCACAACTTGCTTGATCTGAACTTCACCCAAATTTTTGTTAGTAGCATGTTCTATATTATAACCTATCTTATCATGGAATGGAGAACCTGGTGCTGCAATTGAATTTCATGTTGAAATGAGTGCAGCATACCACTGCCAGAGCTACCTAGGGCCTTTATTTGGAAAATAAGAGATGACCTTTAGAACTTGTGTACAATCGACCTTCCATAGATCCATGCTTAGTCACTGTATTTAGTGATAATTTTAAAAAAAGGTTTCCAAATCTCCAAAATTGGTGAATTTGATGGAAACTTTAAAATTCAAGAGTGGATCTAATTATCATGTAATTTTTTTATATAAACTACATAAACAATCCATAAGGATTCTCGTTTTTGGCTAGAATTAAAATAGACATGCAAATTTGACATGTTTTTGAAAAATATAGGATTTTTTAATATTTTTGAGGGAGTTGCCACAAAATTTGGTTAATCAACACAACCAATTTTGTCTTCCTTTTTTTTTATCTAAAAATTTCTTTTGAATTTTGTTGCTACTAAATTCAAACATAAACATGAATCAGGTGACATTAGGTTGCATGCATTTTGTTGTTTCACTTGGATCAAGCATAAAAGATGAAAGTAGTGAATTGATGATATAATCAATACAACAAATATCTGAAACTCGACCGGAGTCATTGTTGGGTTTGTATGTCTCAACGTTACTTCTCTATTTTAATTTGTTCATAATTTGATGGGATATTGTGCTATGGATTATTATTTGGGGACCTATTACCTATTCAAAGTTAAACAAGAATATTTTTGAGGGTCCATTGGTTGTCAATGTTTATCTCTTCTATAGAGAAGGAATTCAACACTATGCGAAGCAGGTGCAAGGTAGTTGCCACTCTGAATATGCCATTCAAAGAAATGTGTTGCAAAATGTATCTAGTTACTGCAGTACCAATGTTTCCAATTAGAAATCTAGTCTTTGGCATGCTCAACATTGACATAGCAATGCATGAGCAAATATCTTGATGATTGGCATAAAGCCCATACTGAAAAAGGCATCAATTACTTGGTTGCATGCTGTACTATAAAAGCACCTCCCTTCTCTTGGTGAAACATAAAGGTACATTTTTAAGATGACAAAGTACTATTTTCCCAATATCACTAATGTTAAAGGGTGTTAGTGTGGGCTTTGGTAACGAGATATGATTTTTAAAATCTAGATTCATTGGTATGTAGAGATGAGCCTAACATGTTAAAAAAATGTTGTTGAGCCTAAGAATGAAATATGGTGATATTTTGTGAAGTCTAAGCATAATTACATTTTCTTTTTCTTTTTCAGAACTTAAACACAAACGTGTAACAATCACCCACATTTTTCAAAATCATGGTATATAGGATAGATGATATTTTCTTGGTAAGAAAATGGAATTTTTATATTAACTAAGCCTAAATTGGGTAAAAATACACACTGATATTCTAAGGGGAAGTTTTCTACATGATTTTTGGAATAGATTTCCCCACTAGCCACTCCAGACCTTCCAATGTAAACCATACCATTGACACAAACAAGACTGTTGATAGAATAGTTTTTGCTTAGAAAAAAGAGGTGTAAATTCTAACTATAAAACAAGAGAGATCTACATTATTTTACTAAACTATCGATAGAATAACTTTTGGGAATGACATTCTCTCAAAATTTCAGGGAGCATGCCCGAAAGGTTTGGAACATTTTATCTAAGTAGTCTCACACGGACTGTTGTTCTAGGGGCTGGAGGGAGGGGGGATGCTTCTTGCAACTATGTTGCAAATAAAAAACCTTAGAAAGATGTAAACTCAATGAACACTTAAAAATGTTGTTTTTATGAAAGCTTAGCAAAGTAAAAACACATAGCTAACTGAAAAGTATCAACAACAAACTGCATAAACTTGCAACACTCAAAATCACATATGTTTTTCTTTTATTTGGTGGAAGATGAAATTTTACAATGCAATCACTACAAAATACCCAACGTTTTTAACTGAGAGAGACCCTGCACACTTCTATAGAGAAGTGGTTTAGGGTTTATAATAATAGAACACTAACCATACGTGCCTAGGATAAAGTGGCCAGCTTGCATGCATATGTGTTCTTGGAACCCTAGGAAAATGTGCCTTAGTTGGATAAGACTCATGCTACTTGCCTTGACCTTCTCCTTGGGATCATCATATCCCTTTAAATTTGAGTATACCTAACTATTGTACCTTTCCTACAGCTAAAGCAAACTCAAATTAGAAAAACACCTTCTGCTTTTTAACTGAAGTGAATCTGTTAATTCTGGTGAAGTGACCTAATCTAGGCACAATAGACTAAATATGGAATGACAACTAATCTCAGAAACCACAATGTTGACATGTGCATGTGTCCTCTCTACTTATTTATGAACAACTTGCCTCCCAAGGCATTCTATAGGATTCATCATGCATGCACCCTCTTTGTCTACATAAGAACAACTTGCCTCCCAAAGCACTCTAGGGTTGTTCCATCATCCCGTCTCTCTTGTTGATGTGCACTGATGCATTGAGGAAAGTAAGTGTCCCATTACTATTGGAGGAAAAATAGTGAGCAATCTCAGATAAATTCAATATTTTGAACGATACTAATTCAATAGTGATGCATTTAATTTTGAAGTGATTTTCTGACAAAAAACATTCTTAAATTGCATTGTATTTGTTGGAAGCCCTAAATTTTAAACCAAGCAAACCGTCACCATCAGAGGCAAATATTTATTGAAATAGAAGACAGTGAAAACAACGTGGGCATTGGAACATACCATCTTAAGGTTCATTGTTAATTGTCATCGTCCACCTTCTTTGAGATTGACACCTTCACATCTTGCTTCATCTGAACTCACCCATATTGTTGTTAGTAGCATGTTCTCAATTATAACCTATCTTATCATGGAATGGAGAGCCTAGTGCTGAAATTGAATTTCATGTTGAATTGAGTGCACCATACCATTGCCAGAGCTACATAGGGCCTTTATTTGGAAAATAAGAGATGAACTTTAGAACTTGTCTACTATTGACCTTCCATAGCTCCATGCTTAGTCATTGCATTTTGTGATAATTTAAAAAAAAAATTGCAGCTCTCCAAATCTCCAGAATTGGTGAATTTGATGCAAACTTTAAAATTCAACAGTGGATCTAATTATCATGCAAATTTTTTTATATATAAAATAAAAAACAATCCATAAGGATTCTCTTTTTTGGTTAGAATTAAAACAAACATGAAAATTTGACATGTTTTTGAACAATATAGGATGTTTAACTTTTTTCAAGGAGATACAACAAAATTTGGTTAATTCATTGTCAATACAACAAATTTTGTCATGTTTTTTATCTCACAATTTCTTTTGAATTTTCTTGTTGTTAAATTCAAACACAAACATGAACCAACCTCCAGGTGAAATTAGGTTGCATGCATTTTGTTGTTTCTCTTAGATTAAGCAGAAATGATGAAAGTAGTGAACTAATGATAGAATAATACATAAAATATTTGACACTAGACCAGAGTCGTTGTTGCTTTTGGTTGTCTTAACATTACTTATCTAGTTTAATTTGTTCATACTTTGATGGGATACTATGCTATGGATTATTTTCTGGGGACCTATTACCTATTCAAAGTTAAACAAGAATATTTTTTAGGGTCCATTAGTTGTCAACATTTTTCTCTCCTATAGGAAGGAATTCAACACCGTGCAAAGCAGCTGCAAGGTAGTTGCCACTCTGAATATGTCATTCAAAGAAATGTATTGTAAAATGTATCTAGTTATTGCATTACCAATGTTTCCAATTAGAAATCCATTCTTTGGCATGCCCAACATTGACATATCAATGCATGAGAAAATATCTTGATGATTGGCATAAAGCCCAGACTGAAAAAAGGCATAAACTACTTCGTTGCATGTCATGCATGCAATTTATAGGTCTAAATGGTTATCATACCTTAGCTGAGTCAAGAATGTTTATGTTTGTAGCATTGGAATTTCTTCTACATAGGTTAAGTGTCTAGCAATTTTCTCATGACTAAGAGACTCGAATGACTAAAGATGAGGGGAAAAAGTGTGCAACATGTATTTCCAAAGGAGAATTTGGAAAAACTGAGTACCTGAGAAGAGGGGTCACAATTTTTAGGAAAGAGAGGGTGAAAATCCTAAGCAGGCTGAAACTGGGAGTGAGGGTTTAGACTAGGGTGAAAGAGAACATATATTATAACTCTTACAATTGACATGCAATTCTCTCATAGAAAATGAGGTCATCCTAAAACTTCTAATTGGGAAACTACAAAACTTATTTTGGGGAAAGTGATAGCTTTTATATTAGAATTAGCAATCTCAACCTCAAAAAGGATTTCCATTTGAAGGAAAGATTTAAACCTTCTTTAGGTTGGAGCTAATATCGATTTGTTTCCTCTCCTTACCTATGTCAGGTGAGGGGTATATATCTTTGGCGTATTCATGTATGTATCATGTTTTATTCTCTTTTATTCAGTAATAAAATATAACATGCATTCTCTAGGTGGAGGAAACCAAAAGACACAATCAATCCACTTTGACCAATATAGAAGAAAATTTTAGAGGGTTTCCTTAATCACAAGGGAATCCTCAATTGTTCCAATATTAGTTATATTCTCCTATTCATAGTCTAGTTTACGGCTGAGTTACCTGTTTATATAAATTAAAGAAAGCCATCAGATATTAGCATTCACATGATTGCTTACACTAGCCTGCAATGTAATCATTTTCCAAAATAATTATGGATACAACTATTTGAGTATAAAAAGAAATAAGTTTGGATAATGAAAAGCAATATTGGTTCATCAAGCTACAAATTTTAAGGAGATGTGTTTGAATGGAAATATATTCATTGACCCAAAAAAATTACACTCACCCACAATATGCTCCTGAACATATGGAAACTGCAAATCTCTATTTGGTAAGGATAACTTCTCCTATACAACTAGAGTGAATGGGGACTGACTATGTTATAACTCCTACAAAGTCCAAATAAATGAAAGAGCCAAGGGTATAGTCAAGGATTCACATATTTCCACAAATTTAAGATCCAATATTTCAATTATATTGTAAAAAGAAATCCTCACATATAAACAAACATAAAAGGTAGCCTTTTATGGATTATCAATTTTATTCAAATCGAAGCGTTACATCCAGTTTGGAAACTTGTCTTAATGATAGTATAATGTTTGCACCATAATTTATATGAGCTTTAATTTTAATGTAGTTAGATATTGATCATTCAATAATCTCTTACGGAAGGGATGCCACAGTTCTCATATATGGCAATCTGCATCATGCTCATCCTTAATTTCATTAATTTATCTTTTTTTTTTCCTAAAAGAACATGATACTTATATCAATAAAAGAGATGTAATTATTGACCTTATAAGAATGGGTCACTAGTACAGCACCGTGACCACCTTTTCTTTTAATTAATGTAACATGTTATTCTTCCATGCTCCTTCCCTTATCTCCACATCTCTCCTCATTTTTTACAAAGTATATTGATCCAGTAGGAGGGCTTTGCAGAAGATCAGTGACAAGAAGAATCAAATAGCATGTCAGCGAAATAGAAATCATGGAAGTTAAAAAGAAACTGAAAAAGTGCAAAAATCCAATGGACCATATATGAAAAAGAAATCCTCATGAAAGAATCAATAGGAAACATTGAAAAAAATCTGGCAAAACTATGGGCAACTATTGAGTGCATCTAAGATGGGGAATAGATCTCAGCCTTTGATAGCATCTGAGTTGTGAATATTTTGACAAACAGTACTAAAAATCCCAGTTAAAATCCAACTACAATAGAACACAAATGCACATATGAATAAATCTAAGGTCTTGTGTTCACTTGCTCAAGATAAGTGATTATCAAAAACAAGTGTTGAATTTTTTTTGTATCCTTGTTTTCGAGATATTTTTACTGAATTTGATCAATGTAAAGGAAAAGAGTAAAACAATTACTATTGGTAATGTAAAATGGAAAGATAAGAATTTTAAGGAAGTATAACAAACTTTCTCAAATGTATGTTTCTTGGTAGCAAGCTGATACCTATAGATATAGTTGGGGCACAATTAAATTATAATGTTCCTGAGAAATTATTTTTCCAAAGAATGAAGTAGCCTATAGTCCTCCTTAAAGGGGAAACCCCACAAAATTCCCATTGTTGGACAAGTTTTGGGGAAGCTGGGTGAAGAAACCCAAAATTGGGGTTTGGAGTAAAGTTTACTCAATCATTTTAGAAGAAGAGACCCCTCTAGAAAATATATAAATATGAGATCGATGAATTCATTTTGGGCATCATTGTGGATCAATTTATCTCTTTTTTTTTTATTCGGAGGCTCTGAGGGTTTTAAGACAAGATTTTCTCTTGTCAATTTCGATGGTGAAAGATTCCGCCCTAGTTGACATTTCTTTTATTTTCTCCCTGTTTTGGCACAAAGGTTTTCTAGTTGGGTAGTGAAATTCTAGGGGTATTGGTCTTGGTTGACGAACAAGAAAATTATTTCTAAAGGCAATAAGGATTCTTCATTTTCTCTTAGATCTAAGCATAATAGGAGGGAAACGAAGTTTTTTTTTTTTTTTTTGGCTACAAGAAACATCTCATTAAGGAAACAACGTCTTTTGATGTTGCCTTTGCACCACAAGGGAAAACATATATCTGAACTAAAAAATTTGAGTTGACTCTTGCAACTTGGAGTTCCATTCTAGGAGGATAATCAAAACTCGTAGAATTTTTTAGCAACCAAGAATTGTGGAAGTTTGAGGACTAAAGTTGTAGTAGGAATTGTAATGAACATTTAAGGTCAAGAGGGCCCTCTACACACCACAGATTGGCTTATTGGCTAGCATGGATGCCTATCTATAGAGGAGACAAATTTATGTGAAAAACGCTTGGTGTCCTGTTGTAGTATAGCCCAATTCTTGGAGCACAGTTACCCTCCTAAGGCCAATTTAGAGCAGGGATCATTGAACAAGTTCAAAGGGTCATCAATAAGTTTTTCACACATAGATATCACACTCTAAGGTAGACTAAGGGTTTTGAACTATAATCGAAGGAAAACTCAATACCTTGTAGTCTAGATAAAACAAATACATCCAACCTAAGCTAAATCAGAACTAGTATCATGTGTTGGTAGATACAATGAAGTAAAAACAAGGGTGTGGATCCAAAGTCAGTGAGATCTATAGTAGAGGAAGGATTTATTTCTTGAATTTGTTCATATCAGTTCATACATAGGGTTCTAGTTGAACATTGATTAGGGCATGCAACCTTCATGCCTAGAACTTGGTTCTTTATATGAACGCAAAACTGTATGAACTCTTGTGGTATGATTCAATTGAAATCACATTGATTATATTGACTGAAGCAATTTATTCAGGGAAGTTCATATTATTCAGTATTGTGTTGTACTTATTGAGTTATTCATCAAAATATATATTGTTTGAATCTGATTCAGTTTTCAGTTGACACAAGGACGTCTCAGCCTCGAACCCTAATCCCCATAAACCCTAGTACATAAAACTTACCTAGATCACTACATTATTTTTGTTAAAAAAATGATAATGATATTCTATTAATGTGATAATCTTTCTCCTTCACAAACATTTCTAAAAGTAGCTTCCTTGTTCTTTGCATTTATGCTTTGCAAACAATGCCATGTCCCATGATGTCTAGACTCTAATGCTTATAAAAACATTACCTATAATATTTAGTTGATAAAAGAAATTTTGAATGATTTCTAGTCAGCCTTATAACCATTCTTTTTCAACAATCCTTAACATTGAAGAAATCTTACCTCCCAAACTCCCTTGCCCCAACCTAATTCACCATGTCACTAATGTTAATTTAACAATTACCACTCACTTTTTAATTTCCTTTTTAGACAACACTTATGTTCACCTCACTAGCAAGTAATATTAACAACCTCCATTAGTGAGGTTCCCTCGTATTTTCCTAAGGCCATTAGACACACAAATTAGAGTAACCTCATCCACTGAAATTTTTCTAAAACTATAAGTGGGCTAGGGCTTCACATATGTTCTCAATTTCATGTTGAAAGTTAGGGGTATTAAAGTTTTCTTAAGATTCTTTGTAGTTGTGGGCATGATATAAATCTCTAGTATCTACACAAATAATAAAAAATGGGCATAACATTACCAACACAAGGATTTGATACATTGCAATGAAAATCACATGCACAATGTGCATAACATACGTTGCTTGAGGATGACCACACAACCATTGTAGCATTATTTTCATCCTAATTCTTTGACTTTGCTACTTCACCTTGAAAGGTCATTCCTGCAAATTCCACATAACACATAAAATTTGGCATATGTCCCAGTCCTGACCTCATTGTTGTATATATTGGTAACGAAACCCTACCCCTTTGGGCCATCTCTTGTAATATATTTTTGCACACTCTAGTTTTGTCATGTAAGTTAAAAAATAGATTATAGATTACTTATTTAGATTAGCATTTATAAGCGTGATACATTTAGCACCATTTGACATTTTAAATATAAGTTTCCACAACTTTTTCTAGAAAAAAATTCACAAAGTTTCATGGAATAATGTCATCTTCAACTTTATTGGCCTTCACTCTTTAGAACAAACAACAATTAAATTTTATGTTTGCATTCTCTTTTATGGAGTGGATTTTCTAGCCTCCATTGAGTGTAAATCCAATAGTAACCAAAGTCCCACCTTCCTTATGTGATTTCCCTCCATAGGATGTCCATGCAACGTAAGTTGGATAATTGTTAATTTTCTCCCTTCTCCAAAAAAAGCGCGTATACTTTTAAGGAAAAATGAGGTTTACTCGTGGTTTCCACTAACAGTTGAAATAATTAACTATTGATCACTATTCCAAATTCTTAGGCTTGGTTCAGTCGCATGTGCCATAGGAAAAATTTCGAATCCCCTTAAGTTATTTGAATGGGACACACAAGATGGCCAAATATTGACTCTAGTTTCTCACACATTCTTCAAGTGCCATGGAATCACTTAAGTTCAACTCTAAATGTAGATATAGCCAACAATATACATCATATTGCACTATCAACAAGAGAACATAGTTGACCACCTTGTTTTTAAAATTTTATAGATTTTATAAATAGTCATACTACTTCCAGATAAGTAGAAAAGGTACCCCTAAAATTTATTTGATCTAAATTTAAAACTGATAAAAATGGCTAAAGGTGTTAAAACTTGGAGACGCTATGAATCAAACCAAGGACTTTCCTCTAGTCGGTTGGCTACCCTATCACTAATTATGCCAGCCTGTTTCGTGGTAGCCAAGCTAGTCTGGATGATGGATTGATATTATAATAGAGGGTTAAAAACCCATCTCTCTTCCCTTCTCCTGTATAGTTTGTCCAGTTTGTGATTATTTTACAAGGATCAAAACATGGATGCTTTCATGGCATTACAAGGGTTACAACTTACAGCCCCCAGCCTATCCATTAAAACTTGTAATATGGTGTATGAGCATTAGCAAATCTTCAAACAAAGCTAACGTTATGTATTATTTTTGGTGTAGTGTTGGCCATGTTGGGCGGGATAGGTTCAGCAACCTTGCCTAATCTAAAGATACAAATTTGATTAATATGAGCCTTATGGTACCACGCCAGAGGGTTTAAAGGTTTGAATAGGTGCAAAACTAGTTCAGGTTGGGTGAGGGAAAGGAATGATAACATAAATAAATTTCATTATTGTTCATAGGTCAATGGGACTCAAAAGTACAACAAAAGATAATTATAATGCAGCAAAGACTAGGGCTTTTAAGGGATAAGACTTTTGTTTGTGTACTTCTTTCAATCTAAAAGTGAAACCAAAATGGAAAAATAAACAAGCAATGGTTTACTTACTAGGATTATTGCAACAAGAGGTTGTGAGGGGCCTCTTCTCGAGAGAGTACTGAGAGAAACTTATGTAGTCGCGTGTTTGGTTTGGCACAAAGTATTGTAACATTTTGGGCTTTCGAAAGTTTTTCCATTGAATGTGACTATTGCCTTGAAATGAGGGGCATGATCAAGCCCTTCTTGTATGCAAAAATATGAAGGTAGATTGAAACAAATCCTCTAAGAAATCTCCTACAGCTGGTTCTTGTACATAACTGCACTAATAATAATAAAAAATAAATCCAGTTACCCAAAACCTGATTCCCAGAATAAGAAAATATAATAAACATTCAGCTCAAAAGGAACTTTAAAAGTAGCATAAATGTGTCACCTATACATTTCAAATGTTGTAATCCTTCTCAATACGATAATTTTGGTTGTAACATCTTCCTCTTTCTATACCCATGACAGAAAATCGTGATTCAAACATTATATTGTTCTCTGGTACATAACAATAATTTGGGTTTTCGAGAATTTAGGTTTCATAGAAAATGAGAAAAAGATCGAGACAAAGCATAGTAAATGCCAATCCATCTAGGAGGAAAGATGCATCACATTGACATCCTTACTCTTATATTGTTGCGGGAAAGAACAAAACAAAAAAAATCAAAATGAGTTGGAATGTGTGAAATTCCTCTCATTGCCTAATGTATATGAGTTAACGGTTTCCCCTATCCCAAACCCAACATTTGGGCAAGTTATTAAATCAATCTCTGTAAGGATTAAAATAAATCTCCAAACTTAAGAAGAGCAAATAAAAACTAGAATGGGTTGGAACATGTGAAATTCCTCTCGTTGCTTAATGTATATGAGTTAATGGTTTCCCCTATCCCAAACCCAACATTCTCCCAAGTTATTAAATCAATCTCTATATTGTGAGGATTGAAATAATTGTCCAAACTTGAGATGTATAAAGTTTAACATTGACTATTGATTCAGAAAACCATTAAAAGGGTTTGAATCTATTTGCAGTGTTAAAATTTAGTGAAATGTGACATTTCAATATAACAATTGAAATTTTACATTTTCATAGTGACACAATTAAAAATGACTAGCATAAATGACTAATTCATATATTTGTTCTACTTGTTAGTTGGCTATATTTTTATTCTTGGACTACAATAGTTGTTTAGGTTAATCATTTTTTTATTTATTTATTATCTCGTCATATATTTTAGTTTAAAACTAAATTAGTCATTTAAGTTTGTCACTTTTAGTTGGGTCACTTATTATCTTGTCATATATTTTATCCTTACACTAAATTAGTTGTTTAAGTTAGTCGTTTTTAGTTAGATCACTTAAAATTGCTTAAATTTAGTGGTAATTAACTTGAAATAATTGTGGTGACTAACGTTTTTACTCACGTAGTCACTAATATCTCATTTTGTACTAGTGTTTGTTAATATTTTTCTTCATTGGGGATTTCGTTATTTCAATCTGGTTTCTTCCTTTTTGTAATTCCCTACTTGATCCTATCATGCTAATTTTGATTAGTGGTTAATTAACCTGCAAATAGTGATTTATAATTATTAAGTAATATTGGTACATACCTACACTTGTGAATCTGTAATTTTATTTTACTGATATGACTTTTATTATTTTTTATTATTTATATTACCAACGTATCTTCTCAAATCTACTTTTGGATAAGATATGGCCTTCTCCAATTTATTTATAAATTTAATACCCATGTTTGTATTCCCAATATATCTTCTCAAATCTACTTTTAGATAACATATGGTCTTCGCCAATTTATTTCTAAATCAAATATCTATATTTCTATTCTCAATGTGTCTTTCCAAATCTACTTTTGGATAAGATATGGTCTTCTCCAATTTATATCTAAATCAAATATCTATATTTCTATTCCCAATGTGTCTTCTCAAATATACTTTTGGATAAGATATGGTAAAGAAAGTCAAGGTTATTAAATTAAAATGATGAGGGGGTAGTCATTGTTAGGCCGCTATACTACTAGTGTAACCCCTTATTGTTATTAGTACAACCCCCTTATTATATTGTTTACCAATGTAATCCCCATATTATTATTATTGTGCCTCATAGAAGCCCACTATTGTTATTATTGTGCCCTTACATTATTATTGTTATGTCGGCTTTGATTATATTATGACCCCTTAGACTCCTGTA